>JAQQAF010000048.1:0-136835 GCA_029747655.1 Ensete ventricosum | reverse complement strand
ATGCAATCAAATACGATAACAACGCCAACGATATGGATCTTTTGCTATCATCATATTCTTTACTTTTGATTCTTGCAATGCTTGCAGACTTCTATAACTGGAACCGTGTCAAGATTCGGTACTGTGATGGTGCCTCGTTTACAGGGGACGTCGAGAAAGTAGATCCTGTGAGCTCCTAATCCGATACTTTCTGATGTATGTTTCATTTCCTTACCAAGCAACGTCGTATCGATAACATGTCTTTCACATCTTAGGCCACAGGTCTCCACTTCAGAGGAGCCAGAGTTTGGCGAGCTATAATGAAAGATCTATTGGCCAAGGGGATGAACAAATCGGAAAACGTATGTGGATGTAGAGTGGTCATGGTCTTATCGCTCTCAAAGTTCCTGTTCTAACGTTGGCGAATGCTCGCAGGCACTTCTTGGTGGTTGCTCCGCAGGTGGATTGACTACCATACTACATTGTGACAGCTTCCGCAGTCTTCTCCCAGCGAGTGCAAAAGTGAAATGCTTCTCCGATGCTGGTTATTTCATCGATGCGTAAGTTCAACATCATACATGTGAGATAAAGAGAGATGTTAAAAAATATTGATGCGTATGATGGATTCAAACTTGAGGATTGAAAGAGTATATATACTCAAATGGCTTAAAACTTTTGGATTGGATTGGATTGATGGATCTCTAAATCTCTATCTGGCTCTAACGTTAACCACCAGAAGTACTATGGTTTCTATGAACAGGAAGGATATTTCTGGAGCAGACTCGATCCAATCCTTTTATAATGATGTTGTTCAACTTCATGTAAGCTCTGGCCTTCCATGCTCCTGATTGATGACTCCTTCCAACCTTTTTGTGATGATAATTCTGTGGTGCTTGCTTTTTTGTTTTCTGTAGGCATCAGCAAATAATTTGCCATCTTCATGCACGTCGAGGTTACCACCAAGCAAGGTGGGAAGTAATACTTTCGTTCTGGAATATATACAAAATATATCAAGTCATCTGACCTACTCTTTGGTTACGTGCAGTGCTTCTTCCCACAGAACGTGGTGGCCACAATGAAGACACCCCTTTTTATACTCAATGCAGCATACGATCAATGGCAGGTTATGACTTTAATGAGCTATACCATCTTAAATCTCCTCTCGTGAAGGTTTCTACTGTGTGACGTATGTTGCCTAATCGGGTGAGTTCGTCCACATCGCAGATCAGAAATATTTTAGTGCCAACCACTGCTGATCGCAATAATACTTGGGGAGACTGCAGGCTCGATATGAAGAAATGTTCTTCCGATCAACTAAAGACACTCCAAGGTTGGTGTTATCGTATATGTATTTGTTGTCCGACATGCGAATCGGGTTTAAAATTAATCGATATTCATTTTAGAGTTCGTCTTAAGCTAAGGTGTTCGCGAACCTAGGCCTAGACCCTACAAAGAGCTACATCGGAGGTGTATCCGAAAATATCCTTTTGATACTTCGGTTAGTAAGAGGTTATAGAATTCAATTATGTATCGAAGTTAAAGAAAACACACCTACAGGACCTTTTCTTTTTATAGTGTGATAGTTTAATGTTATATAGCGATAAATGACGATGATAATGGTTACGTATATGTTTTTGTTGTCCGGAATATGAGATGGGTTCGAAATTAATCGATATCCATTTTTTAGTTCGTCTTAAGCTAATATGTTAGGAACCTAGGCCTAGATCCGCTAATATCCTTTTGATACTTAAGTTAGTAAGAGCTCGTATCGAAGTTAGAAAAAACACACCTAGAGAACCCTTTTCTTTTTATATTGTGATAGTTGACTGTTCGATAGAGGTAAATGTCGATGATAATAGTTACGTACATCATTTGGCCACCAATGAGTCATGAGATCGTGCATCGAATTTGACAATTATAAAGTAATAACTCTATCGAGTAAGTCTCACTTATAGATCGAATGGGGGTGTGATGTGTCGGTGACCGTCTTCGTGTCATGCCCCCACATTAGGCAATGATTTTCTTTTAAGAACCTGTGGACCAACTGACGACTGTTAAATAGATGTAATGGGAGATTTATGTCGTCAACTGTCAAATAATTCTTCTTGGTGTCAAGAGTGAGCTAATAATACGTGGATATCAGGTTTCAGGACAACGTTCCTGAACGCATTGCCGGGGGCAGGCAGCTCGTCTACGGGAATGTTCATCCTCTCATGCTACGTTCATTGCCAATCTGGAGATGCGGATACGTGGTTTGCAGATGATTCTCCAAGGATCGATAACACCGTAAGCAGCTCTACAGCTCTCTGAAACCTTCATCACTCCTATATTATTCATTCTATCAGAAAAATGTGGATCATATTTTTTGTTTCTTTCTTTCTTGCAGCCGATTGGGAAGGCTGTGGGCGACTGGTACTTCGGTCGGAGTTCTGCTGTAAGGAAGATCGACTGCCCATATCCATGCAATTCTTCGTGTCGTAATGTTGCCAAAGATTTCATGGAAGAGTAGCATTCTTGTCATATTTCCTAATCACATAAATGTTTCTCATGCGTGGCTGCATGTATGCTTATTAAGAGATTTTTTATAACTCTTTATCTGTGGAGACATAACGGTGATGAATTAGTATATATTATATGCGTCTTTGGTTGGTCTAATGCACAGGGTTATATGTTTGTGGTACGATTATTTTTTTTTCTCTTATTTCTTTTTTTATTTTCCTTGTCCGGCGATCCGTCTTATTGACATTTTAAACGAAAATTGTTTCTTATTGATTTATTTTTTGCCTATTCTTAGATTTATTGATTATTTTTATTCATTTAACTAGTTGGGAAATAATCCCAACTATGTTTGGATGCCCAAAGTTTGGATCTCATATGCATGGGACATGAAGTACATCCAGAACGTAGGGGTAGATGTTATGATCTTCGAATGACCTTAAATTTTGATCGCGAAAAAAATATATTAAAAATAAAATTAATCAAATATTCAGTACAAGTAAAAAAATTATATGCAAAGTTAATGATAATAAGAAAGTAAATAATTAAAAATAAAAAAGTCATAAAAAAGAATGATAAACTGATTTATAATGATTTGATCCTTTGGTCCTATATTAATATTTAATTCCTTTAGCTTTAAGGCCGCGTGACGATCTTTCTTTCAACGATGAAAATTAATTATCGTCGTTATAACTTTTTTCTTTTTGCTAAGATCGAGAGAATCTTCCGGCTCAATATTTTACAATTCTACCACTTACTCAGGATTTAATACTCCATCAATCAAGTTGGAATGAGATATTTGTAGCCTCCAAAAGCTTCCAAAAAATAAACTAAAATATCAAATTCTCATAATTTCACATTACGAGTGGTACTACCCTTAACTTCAGAGCCACAATTCTACAACTCCAATGATCCTATTATCACCATATGCAATACCACTATCAAAATGATAGATAAAGTATAGATGAGGCTTATCAACTGACTCGAGTAGTATCATTACTTGAGTCAAATCATTTGATCTTTAAACACTTCAATCGGACATCCAACGCATGACTCTATCTTGTCAACTTCACCACGACATCCGATATTATGATAAGATGCTCAAGAACCTCTATCATGAAGTTTGATCTTCGAGTCGATATCCAATTTTTCGACATAATAATCTTCTAGCACAATATTCGACACTTCCACTCAACATTTAACCCTTTTACACGGTCCGAGTCTTTGGTCAATATGTTTATTATGTCATATATCTAAATAACACATTGGTTCATCAAATTTATTAATTATTTTCATCATCGAAATCTAGGAATTAACAATATATAACCCATCGAACAATTAAATCTGATTTTATATAAAAAAAATAAGGTGGATAATCATCAACGGATGCTCACTCAAGTTGACAAATGACCTGGCCTCTTCGATTGCTTTCTCAAGATAGTCATCCATGTTGTAAGACAATCATGAGCCCAAGTCAAATATATTGTTGCTAAGATGGTCGCACCTTTGAAGTCGATTGCATCGTCAAGTTTTAATATGATGGCATCCCACGAATAATCTATGTGGATTGCTTCCTTTGTCAAGACAGGTATGTTGCCAACTCTAGACGATTACACCTTGAAGTTGGATATATCGTCGAGATGATCCCACCTTCAAATCGACTACACATTCGAGAAGAATGCCTCCTAAAGTTGGATGTATCGTCAAGATGGTCACACATTTAAATCGACTACACATTGTTGCTAAGATGGTCGCACCTTTGAAGTCGATTGCATCGTCAAGTTTTAATATGATGGCATCCCACGAATAATCTATGTGGATTGATTCCTTTGTCAAGACAGGTATGTTGCCAACTCTAGACGATTACACCTTGAAGTTGGATATATCGTCGAGATGATCCCACCTTCAAATCGACTACACATTCGAGAAGAATGCCTCCTAAAGTTGGATGTATCGTCAAGATGGTCACACATTTAAATCGACTACACATTGTTGCTAAGATGGTCGCACCTTTGAAGTCGATTGCATCGTCAAGTTTTAATATGATGGCATCCCACGAATAATCTATGTGGATTGATTCCTTTGTCAAGACAGGTATGTAGCCAACTCTAGACGATTACACCTTGAAGTTGGATATATCGTCGAGATGATCCCACCTTCAAATCGACTACACATTCGAGAAGAATGCCTCCTAAAGTTGGATGTATCGTCAAGATGGTCACACATTTAAATCGACTACACATTGTTGCTAAGATGGTCGCACCTTTGAAGTCGATTGCATCGTCAAGTTTTAATATGATGGCATCCCACGAATAATCTATGTGGATTGATTCCTTTGTCAAGACAGGTATGTAGCCAACTCTAGACGATTACACCTTGAAGTTGGATATATCGTCGAGATGATCCCACCTTCAAATCGACTACACATTCGAGATGAATGCCTCCTAAAGTTGGATGTATCGTCAAGATGGTCACACATTTAAATCGACTACACATTGTTGCTAAGATGGTCGCACCTTTGAAGTCGATTGCATCGTCAAGTTTTAATATGAAGACATCCCACGAATAATCTATGTGGATTGATTCCTTTGTCAAGATAGGTATGTTGCCAACTCTAGACGATTACACCTTGAAGTTAGATATATCGTCGAGATGATCCCACCTTCAAATCGACTATACATTCGAGATGAATGCCTCCTAAAGTTGGACGTATCGTCAAGATGGTCACACATTTAAATCGACTATACATTCAAGATAAATGCCTCTTAAAGTTGGACATATCGTCAAGATGATCGCACCTTCAAATCGACTACACGTACGTTCAAGATGATCGCCCCTCGACCCAACTTGTCCGAATGAATTGCTTACTCAAAAGAGCCACATCGTTGAAATAGTCATGGATGCATCACGGTCAAGATAGTAGTCTCCGCCTTCAACACGATCATAACGTCAAAGTCGACTACACCTCCAAGACAATTGCACCCCTCAACTTGACCTCTTCAAATCAAATTGATTTCTCAAGATTAGCAGCTCAAACGATTGGTGGCCTCTAGACGTACGATTGCACCCTCAAGTCGGACGCGTTGTCGAGCCGATCATATCGTCAAGTCAACGTTACACCTCGAAGACAATTGCACCCCTCCGAATTGATTCCTCCTTTCTCAAGACAGCTCAAATCAAATGCATTGTCAAGTCAAGATGGACGCACTCTCTTTCTCCATCACAATCTGGCCAACTTAAAGTCCTTTGCATGGATGTCAGCCTCTCTTGGGGGCATCCTTGGAAACATCCTTGGTGGCATAGCCATCGACGAGCTCTCTCCCAAAACTATGTTCCTCATCTTTGTAGTTCTCCAGTTCTTCATGACCATCACTGTTTCTGAGAGCTCCAAAAAGATGAACCGCTCATCAAAATTCTCTAGCATCTCGAAACAGATATCCGAGTTATCTTGGAGTGGCACTTGCCATATGTGTAGGTGTCTCTGGTGCCGACTTCTCGGGGTTTTCAGTAGGCATCTTGATACAGGCAGCTTGCACCCTGCTGCCTCTCTGTTGGGCATCGTGGATCCCAGATGGCAGCAGGCGTGTCAAGAAAGAGAAGTAGGGCGTTCCTTTCTATTCTTTTGGGATGTCCTTCCTCGAGGTATATCTACATCGTAGAAAAGAGGATTCCAGCCAGAGGCCAAGGCTGGAAGCTTGTGCTCGAGTCCCTCATGCTATGAATCCCTGACCTGTCTTTAAGGCTGGAAGAAAACTCCTCAATTCTGATCAGTTCTATGGGACAATTCCTGGTTGACAGGAATACCTGCCTGACCTGTCTTTAAGGCTGGAAAACTCTCAATTCTGTGGACGTGAACGTGTGTTGGTGTGAATTAAAGCTATGTTTAGGGGACAATTCCTGGTTGACAGTTGTGAAGTTAGTATTTTGAGGTGCATAAATAATGAGGTTATTCTCGAAACTTTTTTTGTGGTGAACCATCATATGTTTCAACTCTGATCAGTTCTATCATCTCAGCTAAATCATCAACGAGGTATGTTATTTGCTAAGGGATCCATCAACACTTTCTTTCCTGTAGCGACATATGGTTTACAGCTTCTATGTGTGGGATCTTCCGTCACCGACGAAAGGAATTGTGCCGCTTTAATTCTCTTTTATTATGATGCTTTCCAAGCAATCCTGCTTTCCGATGTAAGAGAAGTGAATCCTGTTTGTCCATTACGACCATCTTCTCGTAACATAGAAGTTTGTGATCGATGAGCTATAAATGCCTCCTCCTGCTTGCCATTCTCCTTCCACCGTCGGTGAGAGTGGTAAAAAAAGTAAATTATTCTGTTTAGAAAACAAGTAAAAAAGGTCAGGCTAGAAATAATTTTACTTCAACTTGTAAAAAAAAAAAGTAAATTAATCTGTTTAGAAAACAAGTTAAGTTTTAATGTTTAGTTTAGCAAAAGGTTATAGCTTTACAAGTAAATCTGTAAGCATATGATATGCAAGTGAGGAAGTTAAATAAGTATCTTAAAAAGATAAACGTACAGTCACATTACAAACGATTTTTAACTAGGTGTTCGACAGTAATGGTAAGTTATTGTAGGTTCTTCTATATGTAAAATATGCCACCGATGGGTTCTAGGGTGTTAGAGATAGTTAACAAACAAATGTACAGATAAACAAAAATAACAAACGATTCGTTAACAAAGGTGTTGTGGGTGTCAAACGATCATTTGTGTGACAATCTCATCTTTTTTTTTTTTTTTTTTTTTGTTGACGTTGTTATTGAAACTCGCTTATAAGCCTCGATGATTACTTCTTCATGTCACAAGGCGCCTTATTGGCTCCTAACGAACTTTCGTTTTGAAAAATTTTCGACTTCAGGTACCTCCCTCGATATGTGTAGTTCGTTGTACATAAATCTCATACTGGAGAATCGGGACTTGTCCCTCCTGGATGCTTATCTCGTTGGAGCAATTTTTCATTTCGCATCCTTCTCTTCATAAGTTCGGAGATCACCATCTTCTTGAACTACTCCATAATATTGAACAAATTGTGTCCTATTTTGTCATCATTAATGCATTTGCTAAATTGTGACTTTTTATCAATATAAGGCCTATTGTGTCCCGTAAGACTTAGCAATGTGTTACACCCATTGCATATTTTAGCCTCTAATAGAAATATACCCTTCTTATGCTAAAGAGAAAGTTTTTACGCTCTACGATGCTAAATTTTGATTGCCTTTGGATGACTATAGATATTTTATTATTTGCATATAAGTCCTTACATGAGTACCAAATAAGTAAATCATTATATGAATACGAAACGAGTGGACCAACTCGGGTGGAACTTAGTGAAGTGCCTAAGCCTAATGAAGGGAGTCGATATAGAAGACAAAACATAGAGCAGAAGCATTAAGCTTTCATCGGATAGAGGATAAGGATATAAACTTTTACAAGATAAGAATAAGATCATGTAGTTCTATGGTTTTCTCATTCTGATAAGTAGACTCATCTTGTATGGTGCCAAAGTCGTGGGGGGTTTTACATGACATGCACCTTACCTTAGTAAGAAAGACAATTAATGGAGGGTCTAAGGTGACTCCACTTGCATAAGCAAATCGGCAAATAGAAGGCATTGGAACGAGATAAGAGAATATGAAGATGGGGACTCTTGAAAAATATATTACGGTGCTACGATTTGAGTTGCCACAAATGAAGCTATACACAATAGAGATTTATGCTAGAAGCAGAGGTCTAGGATCCAAACAATGGCACACTTATGTTAGCAAAATCGACGAACTTGGAGAGTAATTGGGTGACTCTATTATGAAGTTGTACATCATTCATGTATGACTCGAGCGCAAGTGGACGAAGTTTGATTGTCAAAGGAGCGCACATAATCGAAAGTGGCAAAAGCTCTTTCATGTGTGTCGATAAAGACTACATAAAAGAGATTATAGTCTAAATTCATCACGTAAAGATCAAAATATAACGAAGATGTCATCGGTGGCTCATCTGAGAATAATTAGAGGCAATGAGAAGTCCTTTTAGTTCCTCGTTCTCAGCTTGCATGTTTCTTTCTCTGAGGCCTCGTCATGGATTATCCCGTGGATTGTCGCAGATCACTACTACTTCTAACGAAGTACAGAATGGCCTTTCAACTCTTCCCGTAGGCTTTTCTGTCTTCTGTACTAACAGATTCGAATCAATGTTGCAGAATGGTTGACGTCAAAACAGGAACATGGGTGTGCCCTCTCATCTGCTTACTCTATCTGCTGGCCTTTCTACAAGTCGAAGGTGACAATGTGCCCATGACTCTGTTGAAAAGTGCAGTAGCTGAAGGAGCAGGTCTGTGTGTATCCATAGATTCTCTTTTGGTTCTTATACCATAGTTTTTTCGAACAAGTTTGTAGTCGGACATCTTCCCGCAGCAGCTTTCAAATGAACTCATCTTCTTATTTTCCAGTTTGCTTGGATGGAAGTCCTCCAGCGTATCATCTCTCCCCTGGTTCTGGCTCTGGTGCAAATAACTGGTTGGTTTTCGTCGAGGTCAGTTTTTTTTTTATTGAATTAGATTGCAAACATTAAGATCGGTACGTTTTTTGGTTAACCCATCCATATCCAGATGTTGTGTGTATATATGAGTTTTGTCAACATAGGATGCCTGTCAAACCTGACTTCATCATCTAGAACTGAAGCATGAGCTATGGCATTAGATATGGTGAATGGAATGCCTCTTAGATGATGATTTATCTTTGGAACTTGTACAACTTTAATTCCTTGTCTTAGCCTTCTATATTACATGCAACGGATAGATTGTTTTGCTACACAGTAGTAGGTGCAGAAAAATTCCTTTGATAGACAAAAATAAATAAATAAATAAATAAAGGGAAAGTGGGTTTACATATTAATTGTTGAAAATGAAGTAACATCACTTGTATTCTTTTTTAATTATGTGGCTATTTGCTAAAAAAAAAAAAGAGCAATGTACACCAAGATTCACAATTTCATGTACCCATAATGTATTGATCAGGTTTTTGTTATGTATCATATCGGTTCGTATCGTTGTACCCATCATCTATATTGTTGGTATATGCCAAGTTTTAAAAAATATATGTAAAAAATAAATAATAATTTAGTACAAAGGCAAATGCAGGCCTCAAATTGAGCAAATTCAGCTTACCCTGACAAACTATTGAATCGATAAATATCATTCGAATCATACTAGTCATTACCTAAGCTTAACTAGCTAATTGGTTTGTCAACTTTATTTAGCTTAAGTCATCGGTCAAAATAATTAAAGCTAAAGTTAATAATATTATATTCATCAAACCGTTATTAATTTAATTTTAACTTTGTCCACTTCCAATCGGGGTATTAAGATATGATACATATCCAAGTACATAACATATCTGGATCCATTAAAAACATCTAAAGTTTCTAAAGAATCTGTTCTTGGTCAAGGAATAAATCCCTCCCCGGTCATTTTGCAGGGAGGAGGTTGGTGCAGCACTGTTGAAGATTGCGTAGTACGGAAGGGCAATTTTAGAGGTTCCTCTAATCATATGCCGCCTCTCTCCTTCTCTGGCATGTTAGGAGGCGTTCAGAAAAGCAATCCTGGTATGATTCATCTTCCTTCTCTACCATTTGCATTACCAACACAATTTTTTTGATGCATGTCAGATTTAACTTTGGGTGTCTCATTCAAATGATGCAATCAAATACGATAACAACGCCAACGATATGGATCTTTTGCTATCATCATATTCTTTACTTTTGATTCTTGCAATGCTTGCAGACTTCTATAACTGGAACCGTGTCAAGATTCGGTACTGTGATGGTGCCTCGTTTACAGGGGACGTCGAGAAAGTAGATCCTGTGAGCTCCTAATCCGATACTTTCTGATGTATGTTTCATTTCCTTACCAAGCAACGTCGTATCGATAACATGTCTTTCACATCTTAGGCCACAGGTCTCCACTTCAGAGGAGCCAGAGTTTGGCGAGCTATAATGAAAGATCTATTGGCCAAGGGGATGAACAAATCGGAAAACGTATGTGGATGTAGAGTGGTCATGGTCTTATCGCTCTCAAAGTTCCTGTTCTAACGTTGGCGAATGCTCGCAGGCACTTCTTGGTGGTTGCTCCGCAGGTGGATTGACTACCATACTACATTGTGACAGCTTCCGCAGTCTTCTCCCAGCGAGTGCAAAAGTGAAATGCTTCTCCGATGCTGGTTATTTCATCGATGCGTAAGTTCAACATCATACATGTGAGATAAAGAGAGATGTTAAAAAATATTGATGCGTATGATGGATTCAAACTTGAGGATTGAAAGAGTATATATACTCAAATGGCTTAAAACTTTTGGATTGGATTGGATTGATGGATCTCTAAATCTCTATCTGGCTCTAACGTTAACCACCAGAAGTACTATGGTTTCTATGAACAGGAAGGATATTTCTGGAGCAGACTCGATCCAATCCTTTTATAATGATGTTGTTCAACTTCATGTAAGCTCTGGCCTTCCATGCTCCTGATTGATGACTCCTTCCAACCTTTTTGTGATGATAATTCTGTGGTGCTTGCTTTTTTGTTTTCTGTAGGCATCAGCAAATAATTTGCCATCTTCATGCACGTCGAGGTTACCACCAAGCAAGGTGGGAAGTAATACTTTCGTTCTGGAATATATACAAAATATATCAAGTCATCTGACCTACTCTTTGGTTACGTGCAGTGCTTCTTCCCACAGAACGTGGTGGCCACAATGAAGACACCCCTTTTTATACTCAATGCAGCATACGATCAATGGCAGGTTATGACTTTAATGAGCTATACCATCTTAAATCTCCTCTCGTGAAGGTTTCTACTGTGTGACGTATGTTGCCTAATCGGGTGAGTTCGTCCACATCGCAGATCAGAAATATTTTAGTGCCAACCACTGCTGATCGCAATAATACTTGGGGAGACTGCAGGCTCGATATGAAGAAATGTTCTTCCGATCAACTAAAGACACTCCAAGGTTGGTGTTATCGTATATGTATTTGTTGTCCGACATGCGAATCGGGTTTAAAATTAATCGATATTCATTTTAGAGTTCGTCTTAAGCTAAGGTGTTCGCGAACCTAGGCCTAGACCCTACAAAGAGCTACATCGGAGGTGTATCCGAAAATATCCTTTTGATACTTCGGTTAGTAAGAGGTTATAGAATTCAATTATGTATCGAAGTTAAAGAAAACACACCTACAGGACCTTTTCTTTTTATAGTGTGATAGTTTAATGTTATATAGCGATAAATGACGATGATAATGGTTACGTATATGTTTTTGTTGTCCGGAATATGAGATGGGTTCGAAATTAATCGATATCCATTTTTTAGTTCGTCTTAAGCTAATATGTTAGGAACCTAGGCCTAGATCCGCTAATATCCTTTTGATACTTAAGTTAGTAAGAGCTCGTATCGAAGTTAGAAAAAACACACCTAGAGAACCCTTTTCTTTTTATATTGTGATAGTTGACTGTTCGATAGAGGTAAATGTCGATGATAATAGTTACGTACATCATTTGGCCACCAATGAGTCATGAGATCGTGCATCGAATTTGACAATTATAAAGTAATAACTCTATCGAGTAAGTCTCACTTATAGATCGAATGGGGGTGTGATGTGTCGGTGACCGTCTTCGTGTCATGCCCCCACATTAGGCAATGATTTTCTTTTAAGAACCTGTGGACCAACTGACGACTGTTAAATAGATGTAATGGGAGATTTATGTCGTCAACTGTCAAATAATTCTTCTTGGTGTCAAGAGTGAGCTAATAATACGTGGATATCAGGTTTCAGGACAACGTTCCTGAACGCATTGCCGGGGGCAGGCAGCTCGTCTACGGGAATGTTCATCCTCTCATGCTACGTTCATTGCCAATCTGGAGATGCGGATACGTGGTTTGCAGATGATTCTCCAAGGATCGATAACACCGTAAGCAGCTCTACAGCTCTCTGAAACCTTCATCACTCCTATATTATTCATTCTATCAGAAAAATGTGGATCATATTTTTTGTTTCTTTCTTTCTTGCAGCCGATTGGGAAGGCTGTGGGCGACTGGTACTTCGGTCGGAGTTCTGCTGTAAGGAAGATCGACTGCCCATATCCATGCAATTCTTCGTGTCGTAATGTTGCCAAAGATTTCATGGAAGAGTAGCATTCTTGTCATATTTCCTAATCACATAAATGTTTCTCATGCGTGGCTGCATGTATGCTTATTAAGAGATTTTTTATAACTCTTTATCTGTGGAGACATAACGGTGATGAATTAGTATATATTATATGCGTCTTTGGTTGGTCTAATGCACAGGGTTATATGTTTGTGGTACGATTATTTTTTTTTCTCTTATTTCTTTTTTTATTTTCCTTGTCCGGCGATCCGTCTTATTGACATTTTAAACGAAAATTGTTTCTTATTGATTTATTTTTTGCCTATTCTTAGATTTATTGATTATTTTTATTCATTTAACTAGTTGGGAAATAATCCCAACTATGTTTGGATGCCCAAAGTTTGGATCTCATATGCATGGGACATGAAGTACATCCAGAACGTAGGGGTAGATGTTATGATCTTCGAATGACCTTAAATTTTGATCGCGAAAAAAATATATTAAAAATAAAATTAATCAAATATTCAGTACAAGTAAAAAAATTATATGCAAAGTTAATGATAATAAGAAAGTAAATAATTAAAAATAAAAAAGTCATAAAAAAGAATGATAAACTGATTTATAATGATTTGATCCTTTGGTCCTATATTAATATTTAATTCCTTTAGCTTTAAGGCCGCGTGACGATCTTTCTTTCAACGATGAAAATTAATTATCGTCGTTATAACTTTTTTCTTTTTGCTAAGATCGAGAGAATCTTCCGGCTCAATATTTTACAATTCTACCACTTACTCAGGATTTAATACTCCATCAATCAAGTTGGAATGAGATATTTGTAGCCTCCAAAAGCTTCCAAAAAATAAACTAAAATATCAAATTCTCATAATTTCACATTACGAGTGGTACTACCCTTAACTTCAGAGCCACAATTCTACAACTCCAATGATCCTATTATCACCATATGCAATACCACTATCAAAATGATAGATAAAGTATAGATGAGGCTTATCAACTGACTCGAGTAGTATCATTACTTGAGTCAAATCATTTGATCTTTAAACACTTCAATCGGACATCCAACGCATGACTCTATCTTGTCAACTTCACCACGACATCCGATATTATGATAAGATGCTCAAGAACCTCTATCATGAAGTTTGATCTTCGAGTCGATATCCAATTTTTCGACATAATAATCTTCTAGCACAATATTCGACACTTCCACTCAACATTTAACCCTTTTACACGGTCCGAGTCTTTGGTCAATATGTTTATTATGTCATATATCTAAATAACACATTGGTTCATCAAATTTATTAATTATTTTCATCATCGAAATCTAGGAATTAACAATATATAACCCATCGAACAATTAAATCTGATTTTATATAAAAAAAATAAGGTGGATAATCATCAACGGATGCTCACTCAAGTTGACAAATGACCTGGCCTCTTCGATTGCTTTCTCAAGATAGTCATCCATGTTGTAAGACAATCATGAGCCCAAGTCAAATATATTGTTGCTAAGATGGTCGCACCTTTGAAGTCGATTGCATCGTCAAGTTTTAATATGATGGCATCCCACGAATAATCTATGTGGATTGCTTCCTTTGTCAAGACAGGTATGTTGCCAACTCTAGACGATTACACCTTGAAGTTGGATATATCGTCGAGATGATCCCACCTTCAAATCGACTACACATTCGAGAAGAATGCCTCCTAAAGTTGGATGTATCGTCAAGATGGTCACACATTTAAATCGACTACACATTGTTGCTAAGATGGTCGCACCTTTGAAGTCGATTGCATCGTCAAGTTTTAATATGATGGCATCCCACGAATAATCTATGTGGATTGATTCCTTTGTCAAGACAGGTATGTTGCCAACTCTAGACGATTACACCTTGAAGTTGGATATATCGTCGAGATGATCCCACCTTCAAATCGACTACACATTCGAGAAGAATGCCTCCTAAAGTTGGATGTATCGTCAAGATGGTCACACATTTAAATCGACTACACATTGTTGCTAAGATGGTCGCACCTTTGAAGTCGATTGCATCGTCAAGTTTTAATATGATGGCATCCCACGAATAATCTATGTGGATTGATTCCTTTGTCAAGACAGGTATGTAGCCAACTCTAGACGATTACACCTTGAAGTTGGATATATCGTCGAGATGATCCCACCTTCAAATCGACTACACATTCGAGAAGAATGCCTCCTAAAGTTGGATGTATCGTCAAGATGGTCACACATTTAAATCGACTACACATTGTTGCTAAGATGGTCGCACCTTTGAAGTCGATTGCATCGTCAAGTTTTAATATGATGGCATCCCACGAATAATCTATGTGGATTGATTCCTTTGTCAAGACAGGTATGTAGCCAACTCTAGACGATTACACCTTGAAGTTGGATATATCGTCGAGATGATCCCACCTTCAAATCGACTACACATTCGAGATGAATGCCTCCTAAAGTTGGATGTATCGTCAAGATGGTCACACATTTAAATCGACTACACATTGTTGCTAAGATGGTCGCACCTTTGAAGTCGATTGCATCGTCAAGTTTTAATATGAAGACATCCCACGAATAATCTATGTGGATTGATTCCTTTGTCAAGATAGGTATGTTGCCAACTCTAGACGATTACACCTTGAAGTTAGATATATCGTCGAGATGATCCCACCTTCAAATCGACTATACATTCGAGATGAATGCCTCCTAAAGTTGGACGTATCGTCAAGATGGTCACACATTTAAATCGACTATACATTCAAGATAAATGCCTCTTAAAGTTGGACATATCGTCAAGATGATCGCACCTTCAAATCGACTACACGTACGTTCAAGATGATCGCCCCTCGACCCAACTTGTCCGAATGAATTGCTTACTCAAAAGAGCCACATCGTTGAAATAGTCATGGATGCATCACGGTCAAGATAGTAGTCTCCGCCTTCAACACGATCATAACGTCAAAGTCGACTACACCTCCAAGACAATTGCACCCCTCAACTTGACCTCTTCAAATCAAATTGATTTCTCAAGATTAGCAGCTCAAACGATTGGTGGCCTCTAGACGTACGATTGCACCCTCAAGTCGGACGCGTTGTCGAGCCGATCATATCGTCAAGTCAACGTTACACCTCGAAGACAATTGCACCCCTCCGAATTGATTCCTCCTTTCTCAAGACAGCTCAAATCAAATGCATTGTCAAGTCAAGATGGACGCACTCTCTTTCTCCATCACAATCTGGCCAACTTAAAGTCCTTTGCATGGATGTCAGCCTCTCTTGGGGGCATCCTTGGAAACATCCTTGGTGGCATAGCCATCGACGAGCTCTCTCCCAAAACTATGTTCCTCATCTTTGTAGTTCTCCAGTTCTTCATGACCATCACTGTTTCTGAGAGCTCCAAAAAGATGAACCGCTCATCAAAATTCTCTAGCATCTCGAAACAGATATCCGAGTTATCTTGGAGTGGCACTTGCCATATGTGTAGGTGTCTCTGGTGCCGACTTCTCGGGGTTTTCAGTAGGCATCTTGATACAGGCAGCTTGCACCCTGCTGCCTCTCTGTTGGGCATCGTGGATCCCAGATGGCAGCAGGCGTGTCAAGAAAGAGAAGTAGGGCGTTCCTTTCTATTCTTTTGGGATGTCCTTCCTCGAGGTATATCTACATCGTAGAAAAGAGGATTCCAGCCAGAGGCCAAGGCTGGAAGCTTGTGCTCGAGTCCCTCATGCTATGAATCCCTGACCTGTCTTTAAGGCTGGAAGAAAACTCCTCAATTCTGATCAGTTCTATGGGACAATTCCTGGTTGACAGGAATACCTGCCTGACCTGTCTTTAAGGCTGGAAAACTCTCAATTCTGTGGACGTGAACGTGTGTTGGTGTGAATTAAAGCTATGTTTAGGGGACAATTCCTGGTTGACAGTTGTGAAGTTAGTATTTTGAGGTGCATAAATAATGAGGTTATTCTCGAAACTTTTTTTGTGGTGAACCATCATATGTTTCAACTCTGATCAGTTCTATCATCTCAGCTAAATCATCAACGAGGTATGTTATTTGCTAAGGGATCCATCAACACTTTCTTTCCTGTAGCGACATATGGTTTACAGCTTCTATGTGTGGGATCTTCCGTCACCGACGAAAGGAATTGTGCCGCTTTAATTCTCTTTTATTATGATGCTTTCCAAGCAATCCTGCTTTCCGATGTAAGAGAAGTGAATCCTGTTTGTCCATTACGACCATCTTCTCGTAACATAGAAGTTTGTGATCGATGAGCTATAAATGCCTCCTCCTGCTTGCCATTCTCCTTCCACCGTCGGTGAGAGTGGTAAAAAAAGTAAATTATTCTGTTTAGAAAACAAGTAAAAAAGGTCAGGCTAGAAATAATTTTACTTCAACTTGTAAAAAAAAAAAGTAAATTAATCTGTTTAGAAAACAAGTTAAGTTTTAATGTTTAGTTTAGCAAAAGGTTATAGCTTTACAAGTAAATCTGTAAGCATATGATATGCAAGTGAGGAAGTTAAATAAGTATCTTAAAAAGATAAACGTACAGTCACATTACAAACGATTTTTAACTAGGTGTTCGACAGTAATGGTAAGTTATTGTAGGTTCTTCTATATGTAAAATATGCCACCGATGGGTTCTAGGGTGTTAGAGATAGTTAACAAACAAATGTACAGATAAACAAAAATAACAAACGATTCGTTAACAAAGGTGTTGTGGGTGTCAAACGATCATTTGTGTGACAATCTCATCTTTTTTTTTTTTTTTTTGTTGACGTTGTTATTGAAACTCGCTTATAAGCCTCGATGATTACTTCTTCATGTCACAAGGCGCCTTATTGGCTCCTAACGAACTTTCGTTTTGAAAAAATTTCGACTTCAGGTACCTCCCTCGATATGTGTAGTTCGTTGTACATAAATCTCATACTGGAGAATCGGGACTTGTCCCTCCTGGATGCTTATCTCGTTGGAGCAATTTTTCATTTCGCATCCTTCTCTTCATAAGTTCGGAGATCACCATCTTCTTGAACTACTCCATAATATTGAACAAATTGTGTCCTATTTTGTCATCATTAATGCATTTGCTAAATTGTGACTTTTTATCAATATAAGGCCTATTGTGTCCCGTAAGACTTAGCAATGTGTTACACCCATTGCATATTTTAGCCTCTAATAGAAATATACCCTTCTTATGCTAAAGAGAAAGTTTTTACGCTCTACGATGCTAAATTTTGATTGCCTTTGGATGACTATAGATATTTTATTATTTGCATATAAGTCCTTACATGAGTACCAAATAAGTAAATCATTATATGAATACGAAACGAGTGGACCAACTCGGGTGGAACTTAGTGAAGTGCCTAAGCCTAATGAAGGGAGTCGATATAGAAGACAAAACATAGAGCAGAAGCATTAAGCTTTCATCGGATAGAGGATAAGGATATAAACTTTTACAAGATAAGAATAAGATCATGTAGTTCTATGGTTTTCTCATTCTGATAAGTAGACTCATCTTGTATGGTGCCAAAGTCGTGGGGGGTTTTACATGACATGCACCTTACCTTAGTAAGAAAGACAATTAATGGAGGGTCTAAGGTGACTCCACTTGCATAAGCAAATCGGCAAATAGAAGGCCTTGGAACGAGATAAGAGAATATGAAGATGGGGACTCTTGAAGAATATATTACGGTGCTACGATTTGAGTTGCCACAAATGAAGCTATACACAATAGAGATTTATGCTAGAAGCAGAGGTCTAGGATCCAAACAATGGCACACTTATGTTAGCAAAATCGACGAACTTGGAGAGTAATTGGGTGACTCTATTATGAAGTTGTACATCATTCATGTATGACTCGAGCGCAAGTGGACGAAGTTTGATTGTCAAAGGAGCGCACATAATCGAAAGTGGCAAAAGCTCTTTCATGTGTGTCGATAAAGACTACATAAAAGAGATTATAGTCTAAATTCATCACGTAAAGATCAAAATATAACGAAGATGTCATCGGTAACTTACCAAAAAAAAAAAAGATGTCATCGGTGGCTCATCTGAGAATAATTAGAGGCAATGAGAAGTCCTTTTAGTTCCTCGTTCTCAGCTTGCATGTTTCTTTCTCTGAGGCCTCGTCATGGATTATCCCGTGGATTGTCGCAGATCACTACTACTTCTAACGAAGTACAGAATGGCCTTTCAACTCTTCCCGTAGGCTTTTCTGTCTTCTGTACTAACAGATTCGAATCAATGTTGCAGAATGGTTGACGTCAAAACAGGAACATGGGTGTGCCCTCTCATCTGCTTACTCTATCTGCTGGCCTTTCTACAAGTCGAAGGTGACAATGTGCCCATGACTCTGTTGAAAAGTGCAGTAGCTGAAGGAGCAGGTCTGTGTGTATCCATAGATTCTCTTTTGGTTCTTATACCATAGTTTTTTCGAACAAGTTTGTAGTCGGACATCTTCCCGCAGCAGCTTTCAAATGAACTCATCTTCTTATTTTCCAGTTTGCTTGGATGGAAGTCCTCCAGCGTATCATCTCTCCCCTGGTTCTGGCTCTGGTGCAAATAACTGGTTGGTTTTCGTCGAGGTCAGTTTTTTTTTTATTGAATTAGATTGCAAACATTAAGATCGGTACGTTTTTTGGTTAACCCATCCATATCCAGATGTTGTGTGTATATATGAGTTTTGTCAACATAGGATGCCTGTCAAACCTGACTTCATCATCTAGAACTGAAGCATGAGCTATGGCATTAGATATGGTGAATGGAATGCCTCTTAGATCATGATTTATCTTTGGAACTTGTACAACTTTAATTCCTTGTCTTAGCCTTCTATATTACATGCAACGGATAGATTGTTTTGCTACACAGTAGTAGGTGCAGAAAAATTCCTTTGATAGACAAAAATAAATAAATAAATAAATAAAGGGAAAGTGGGTTTACATATTAATTGTTGAAAATGAAGTAACATCACTTGTATTCTTTTTTAATTATGTGGCTATTTGCTAAAAAAAAAAAAGAGCAATGTACACCAAGATTCACAATTTCATGTACCCATAATGTATTGATCAGGTTTTTGTTATGTATCATATCGGTTCGTATCGTTGTACCCATCATCTATATTGTTGGTATATGCCAAGTTTTAAAAAATATATGTAAAAAATAAATAATAATTTAGTACAAAGGCAAATGCAGGCCTCAAATTGAGCAAATTCAGCTTACCCTGACAAACTATTGAATCGATAAATATCATTCGAATCATACTAGTCATTACCTAAGCTTAACTAGCTAATTGGTTTGTCAACTTTATTTAGCTTAAGTCATCGGTCAAAATAATTAAAGCTAAAGTTAATAATATTATATTCATCAAACCGTTATTAATTTAATTTTAACTTTGTCCACTTCCAATCGGGGTATTAAGATATGATACATATCCAAGTACATAACATATCTGGATCCATTAAAAACATCTAAAGTTTCTAAAGAATCTGTTCTTGGTCAAGGAATAAATCCCTCCCCGGTCATTTTGCAGGGAGGAGGTTGGTGCAGCACTGTTGAAGATTGCGTAGTACGGAAGGGCAATTTTAGAGGTTCCTCTAATCATATGCCGCCTCTCTCCTTCTCTGGCATGTTAGGAGGCGTTCAGAAAAGCAATCCTGGTATGATTCATCTTCCTTCTCTACCATTTGCATTACCAACACAATTTTTTTGATGCATGTCAGATTTAACTTTGGGTGTCTCATTCAAATGATGCAATCAAATACGATAACAACGCCAACGATATGGATCTTTTGCTATCATCATATTCTTTACTTTTGATTCTTGCAATGCTTGCAGACTTCTATAACTGGAACCGTGTCAAGATTCGGTACTGTGATGGTGCCTCGTTTACAGGGGACGTCGAGAAAGTAGATCCTGTGAGCTCCTAATCCGATACTTTCTGATGTATGTTTCATTTCCTTACCAAGCAACGTCGTATCGATAACATGTCTTTCACATCTTAGGCCACAGGTCTCCACTTCAGAGGAGCCAGAGTTTGGCGAGCTATAATGAAAGATCTATTGGCCAAGGGGATGAACAAATCGGAAAACGTATGTGGATGTAGAGTGGTCATGGTCTTATCGCTCTCAAAGTTCCTGTTCTAACGTTGGCGAATGCTCGCAGGCACTTCTTGGTGGTTGCTCCGCAGGTGGATTGACTACCATACTACATTGTGACAGCTTCCGCAGTCTTCTCCCAGCGAGTGCAAAAGTGAAATGCTTCTCCGATGCTGGTTATTTCATCGATGCGTAAGTTCAACATCATACATGTGAGATAAAGAGAGATGTTAAAAAATATTGATGCGTATGATGGATTCAAACTTGAGGATTGAAAGAGTATATATACTCAAATGGCTTAAAACTTTTGGATTGGATTGGATTGATGGATCTCTAAATCTCTATCTGGCTCTAACGTTAACCACCAGAAGTACTATGGTTTCTATGAACAGGAAGGATATTTCTGGAGCAGACTCGATCCAATCCTTTTATAATGATGTTGTTCAACTTCATGTAAGCTCTGGCCTTCCATGCTCCTGATTGATGACTCCTTCCAACCTTTTTGTGATGATAATTCTGTGGTGCTTGCTTTTTTGTTTTCTGTAGGCATCAGCAAATAATTTGCCATCTTCATGCACGTCGAGGTTACCACCAAGCAAGGTGGGAAGTAATACTTTCGTTCTGGAATATATACAAAATATATCAAGTCATCTGACCTACTCTTTGGTTACGTGCAGTGCTTCTTCCCACAGAACGTGGTGGCCACAATGAAGACACCCCTTTTTATACTCAATGCAGCATACGATCAATGGCAGGTTATGACTTTAATGAGCTATACCATCTTAAATCTCCTCTCGTGAAGGTTTCTACTGTGTGACGTATGTTGCCTAATCGGGTGAGTTCGTCCACATCGCAGATCAGAAATATTTTAGTGCCAACCACTGCTGATCGCAATAATACTTGGGGAGACTGCAGGCTCGATATGAAGAAATGTTCTTCCGATCAACTAAAGACACTCCAAGGTTGGTGTTATCGTATATGTATTTGTTGTCCGACATGCGAATCGGGTTTAAAATTAATCGATATTCATTTTAGAGTTCGTCTTAAGCTAAGGTGTTCGCGAACCTAGGCCTAGACCCTACAAAGAGCTACATCGGAGGTGTATCCGAAAATATCCTTTTGATACTTCGGTTAGTAAGAGGTTATAGAATTCAATTATGTATCGAAGTTAAAGAAAACACACCTACAGGACCTTTTCTTTTTATAGTGTGATAGTTTAATGTTATATAGCGATAAATGACGATGATAATGGTTACGTATATGTTTTTGTTGTCCGGAATATGAGATGGGTTCGAAATTAATCGATATCCATTTTTTAGTTCGTCTTAAGCTAATATGTTAGGAACCTAGGCCTAGATCCGCTAATATCCTTTTGATACTTAAGTTAGTAAGAGCTCGTATCGAAGTTAGAAAAAACACACCTAGAGAACCCTTTTCTTTTTATATTGTGATAGTTGACTGTTCGATAGAGGTAAATGTCGATGATAATAGTTACGTACATCATTTGGCCACCAATGAGTCATGAGATCGTGCATCGAATTTGACAATTATAAAGTAATAACTCTATCGAGTAAGTCTCACTTATAGATCAAATGGGGGTGTGATGTGTCGGTGACCGTCTTCGTGTCATGCCCCCACATTAGGCAATGATTTTCTTTTAAGAACCTGTGGACCAACTGACGACTGTTAAATAGATGTAATGGGAGATTTATGTCGTCAACTGTCAAATAATTCTTCTTGGTGTCAAGAGTGAGCTAATAATACGTGGATATCAGGTTTCAGGACAACGTTCCTGAACGCATTGCCGGGGGCAGGCAGCTCGTCTACGGGAATGTTCATCCTCTCATGCTACGTTCATTGCCAATCTGGAGATGCGGATACGTGGTTTGCAGATGATTCTCCAAGGATCGATAACACCGTAAGCAGCTCTACAGCTCTCTG
The DNA here is from genome assembly GCA_029747655.1 of Ensete ventricosum. Lineage (NCBI taxonomy): Eukaryota > Viridiplantae > Streptophyta > Magnoliopsida > Zingiberales > Musaceae > Ensete > Ensete ventricosum. The sequence continues at coordinate 114,167 of JAQQAF010000048.1, read as the reverse complement.
GAACCTTCATCACTCCTATATTATTCATTCTATCAGAAAAATGTGGATCATATTTTTTGTTTATTTCTTTCTTGCAGCCGATTGGGAAGGCTGTGGGCGACTGGTACTTCGGTCGGAGTTCTGCTATAAGGAAGATCGACTGCCCATATCCATGCAATTCTTCGTGTCGTAATGTTGCCAAAGATTTCATGGAAGAGTAGCATTCTTGTCATATTTCCTAATCACATAAATGTTTCTCATGCGTGGCTGCATGTAAGCTTATTAAGAGATTTATGATAACTCTTTATCTGTGGAGACATAACGGTGATGAATTAGTATATATTATATGCGTCTTTGGTTGGTCTAATGCACAGGGTTATATGTTTGTGGTACGATTATTTTTTTTCTTCTCTTATTTCTTTTTTTATTTTCCTTGTCTGGCGATCCGTCTTATTGACATTTTAAACGAAAATTGTTTCTTATTGATTTATTTTTTTCCTATTCTTAGATTTATTGATTAGTTTTATTCATTTAACTAGTTGGGAAATAATCCCAACTATGTTTGGATGCCCAAAGTTTGGATCTCATATGCATGGGACATGAAGTAGATTCAGAAGGTAGGGGTAGATGTTATGATCTTTGATTGACCTTAAATTTTGATCGAGAAAAAAATATATTAAAAATATAATTAATCAAATATTGAGTACAAGTAAAAAATTATATGCAAAGTTAATGATAACAAGAAAGTAAATAAATAAAAATAAAAAGTCATAAAAAAGAATGATAAATTGATTTATAACGATTTGATCCTTTCGACCTATATCAATATTTAATTCCTTTATCTTCAAGGCCATCGACCAACTTTCTTTCAACGATGAAAATTAATTATCGTCATTATAACTTTTTTCTTTTTGCTAAGATCGAGAGAATCTTTCGGCTCAATATTTTACGATTCTACCACTTAGTGTGATAACTCAACTCAAAAGACAGGAAAGATTCGAACAATTGTAAATGAGAGAGATATAAAATTTTACAAGCTCAGGATTTAATACTCCATCAATCAAGTTGGAATGAGATATTTGTAGCCTCCAAAAGCTTCCAAAAAATAAACTAAAATATCAAATTCTCATAATTTCACATTACGAGTGGTACTACCCTTAACTTCAGAGCCACAATTCTACAACTCCAATGATCCTATTATCACCGTATGCAATACCACTATCAAAATGATAGATAAAGTATAGATGAGGCTTATCAACTAACTCGAGTAGTATCATTACTTGAGTCAAATCATTTGATCTTTAAACACTTCAATCGGACATCCAACGCATGACTCTATCTTGTCAACTTCACCACGACATCCGATATTATGATAAGATGCTCAAGAACCTCTATCATGAAGTTTGATCTTCGAGTCGATATCCAATTTTTCGACATAATAATCTTCTAGCACAATATTCGACACTTCCACTCAACATTTAACCCTTTTACACGGTCCGAGTCTTTGGTCAATATGTTTATTATGTCATATATCTAAATAACACATTGGTTCATCAAATTTATTAATTATTTTCATCATCGAAATCTAGGAATTAACAATATATAACCCATCGAACAATTAAATTTGATTTTATATAAAAAAAATAAGGTGGATAATCATCAACGGATGCTCACTCAAGTTGACAAATGACCTGACCTCTTCGATTGCTTTCTCAAGATAGTCAGCCATGTTGTAAGACAATCATGAGCCCAAGTCAAATACATTGTTGCTAAGATGGTCGCACCTTTGAAGTCGATTGCATCGTCAAGTTTTAATATGATGGCATCCCACGAATAATCTATGTGGATTGATTCCTTTGTCAAGACAGGTATGTAGCCAACTCTAGACGATTACACCTTGAAGTTGGATATATCGTCGAGATGATCCCACCTTCAAATCGACTACACATTCGAGATGAATGCCTCCTAAAGTTGGATGTATCGTCAAGATGGTCACACATTTAAATCGACTACACATTGTTGCTAAGATGGTCGCACCTTTGAAGTCGATTGCATCGTCAAGTTTTAATATGAAGACATCCCACGAATAATCTATGTGGATTGATTCCTTTGTCAAGATAGGTATGTTGCCAACTCTAGACGATTACACCTTGAAGTTAGATATATCGTCGAGATGATCCCACCTTCAAATCGACTATACATTCGAGATGAATGCCTCCTAAAGTTGGACGTATCGTCAAGATGGTCACACATTTAAATCGACTATACATTCAAGATAAATGCCTCTTAAAGTTGGACATATCGTCAAGATGATCGCACCTTCAAATCGACTACACGTACGTTCAAGATGATCGCCCCTCGACCCAACTTGTCCGAATGAATTGCTTACTCAAAAGAGCCACATCGTTGAAATAGTCATGGATGCATCACGGTCAAGATAGTAGTCTCCGCCTTCAACACGATCATAACGTCAAAGTCGACTACACCTCCAAGACAATTGCACCCCTCAACTTGACCTCTTCAAATCAAATTGATTTCTCAAGATTAGCAGCTCAAACGATTGGTGGCCTCTAGACGTACGATTGCACCCTCAAGTCGGACGCGTTGTCGAGCCGATCATATCGTCAAGTCAACGTTACACCTCGAAGACAATTGCACCCCTCCGAATTGATTCCTCCTTTCTCAAGACAGCTCAAATCAAATGCATTGTCAAGTCAAGATGGACGCACTCTCTTTCTCCATCACAATCTGGCCAACTTAAAGTCCTTTGCATGGATGTCAGCCTCTCTTGGGGGCATCCTTGGAAACATCCTTGGTGGCATAGCCATCGACGAGCTCTCTCCCAAAACTATGTTCCTCATCTTTGTAGTTCTCCAGTTCTTCATGACCATCACTGTTTCTGAGAGCTCCAAAAAGATGAACCGCTCATCAAAATTCTCTAGCATCTCGAAACAGATATCCGAGTTATCTTGGAGTGGCACTTGCCATATGTGTAGGTGTCTCTGGTGCCGACTTCTCGGGGTTTTCAGTAGGCATCTTGATACAGGCAGCTTGCACCCTGCTGCCTCTCTGTTGGGCATCGTGGATCCCAGATGGCAGCAGGCGTGTCAAGAAAGAGAAGTAGGGCGTTCCTTTCTATTCTTTTGGGATGTCCTTCCTCGAGGTATATCTACATCGTAGAAAAGAGGATTCCAGCCAGAGGCCAAGGCTGGAAGCTTGTGCTCGAGTCCCTCATGCTATGAATCCCTGACCTGTCTTTAAGGCTGGAAGAAAACTCCTCAATTCTGATCAGTTCTATGGGACAATTCCTGGTTGACAGGAATACCTGCCTGACCTGTCTTTAAGGCTGGAAAACTCTCAATTCTGTGGACGTGAACGTGTGTTGGTGTGAATTAAAGCTATGTTTAGGGGACAATTCCTGGTTGACAGTTGTGAAGTTAGTATTTTGAGGTGCATAAATAATGAGGTTATTCTCGAAACTTTTTTTGTGGTGAACCATCATATGTTTCAACTCTGATCAGTTCTATCATCTCAGCTAAATCATCAACGAGGTATGTTATTTGCTAAGGGATCCATCAACACTTTCTTTCCTGTAGCGACATATGGTTTACAGCTTCTATGTGTGGGATCTTCCGTCACCGACGAAAGGAATTGTGCCGCTTTAATTCTCTTTTATTATGATGCTTTCCAAGCAATCCTGCTTTCCGATGTAAGAGAAGTGAATCCTGTTTGTCCATTACGACCATCTTCTCGTAACATAGAAGTTTGTGATCGATGAGCTATAAATGCCTCCTCCTGCTTGCCATTCTCCTTCCACCGTCGGTGAGAGTGGTAAAAAAAGTAAATTATTCTGTTTAGAAAACAAGTAAAAAAGGTCAGGCTAGAAATAATTTTACTTCAACTTGTAAAAAAAAAAAGTAAATTAATCTGTTTAGAAAACAAGTTAAGTTTTAATGTTTAGTTTAGCAAAAGGTTATAGCTTTACAAGTAAATCTGTAAGCATATGATATGCAAGTGAGGAAGTTAAATAAGTATCTTAAAAAGATAAACGTACAGTCACATTACAAACGATTTTTAACTAGGTGTTCGACAGTAATGGTAAGTTATTGTAGGTTCTTCTATATGTAAAATATGCCACCGATGGGTTCTAGGGTGTTAGAGATAGTTAACAAACAAATGTACAGATAAACAAAAATAACAAACGATTCGTTAACAAAGGTGTTGTGGGTGTCAAACGATCATTTGTGTGACAATCTCATCTTTTTTTTTTTTTTTTGTTGACGTTGTTATTGAAACTCGCTTATAAGCCTCGATGATTACTTCTTCATGTCACAAGGCGCCTTATTGGCTCCTAACGAACTTTCGTTTTGAAAAAATTTCGACTTCAGGTACCTCCCTCGATATGTGTAGTTCGTTGTACATAAATCTCATACTGGAGAATCGGGACTTGTCCCTCCTGGATGCTTATCTCGTTGGAGCAATTTTTCATTTCGCATCCTTCTCTTCATAAGTTCGGAGATCACCATCTTCTTGAACTACTCCATAATATTGAACAAATTGTGTCCTATTTTGTCATCATTAATGCATTTGCTAAATTGTGACTTTTTATCAATATAAGGCCTATTGTGTCCCGTAAGACTTAGCAATGTGTTACACCCATTGCATATTTTAGCCTCTAATAGAAATATACCCTTCTTATGCTAAAGAGAAAGTTTTTACGCTCTACGATGCTAAATTTTGATTGCCTTTGGATGACTATAGATATTTTATTATTTGCATATAAGTCCTTACATGAGTACCAAATAAGTAAATCATTATATCAATACGAAACGAGTGGACCAACTCGGGTGGAACTTAGTGAAGTGCCTAAGCCTAATGAAGGGAGTCGATATAGAAGACAAAACATAGAGCAGAAGCATTAAGCTTTCATCGGATAGAGGATAAGGATATAAACTTTTACAAGATAAGAATAAGATCATGTAGTTCTATGGTTTTCTCATTCTGATAAGTAGACTCATCTTGTATGGTGCCAAAGTCGTGGGGGGTTTTACATGACATGCACCTTACCTTAGTAAGAAAGACAATTAATGGAGGGTCTAAGGTGACTCCACTTGCATAAGCAAATCGGCAAATAGAAGGCCTTGGAACGAGATAAGAGAATATGAAGATGGGGACTCTTGAAGAATATATTACGGTGCTACGATTTGAGTTGCCACAAATGAAGCTATACACAATAGAGATTTATGCTAGAAGCAGAGGTCTAGGATCCAAACAATGGCACACTTATGTTAGCAAAATCGACGAACTTGGAGAGTAATTGGGTGACTCTATTATGAAGTTGTACATCATTCATGTATGACTCGAGCGCAAGTGGACGAAGTTTGATTGTCAAAGGAGCGCACATAATCGAAAGTGGCAAAAGCTCTTTCATGTGTGTCGATAAAGACTACATAAAAGAGATTATAGTCTAAATTCATCACGTAAAGATCAAAATATAACGAAGATGTCATCGGTGGCTCATCTGAGAATAATTAGAGGCAATGAGAAGTCCTTTTAGTTCCTCGTTCTCAGCTTGCATGTTTCTTTCTCTGAGGCCTCGTCATGGATTATCCCGTGGATTGTCGCAGATCACTACTACTTCTAACGAAGTACAGAATGGCCTTTCAACTCTTCCCGTAGGCTTTTCTGTCTTCTGTACTAACAGATTCGAATCAATGTTGCAGAATGGTTGACGTCAAAACAGGAACATGGGTGTGCCCTCTCATCTGCTTACTCTATCTGCTGGCCTTTCTACAAGTCGAAGGTGACAATGTGCCCATGACTCTGTTGAAAAGTGCAGTAGCTGAAGGAGCAGGTCTGTGTGTATCCATAGATTCTCTTTTGGTTCTTATACCATAGTTTTTTCGAACAAGTTTGTAGTCGGACATCTTCCCGCAGCAGCTTTCAAATGAACTCATCTTCTTATTTTCCAGTTTGCTTGGATGGAAGTCCTCCAGCGTATCATCTCTCCCCTGGTTCTGGCTCTGGTGCAAATAACTGGTTGGTTTTCGTCGAGGTCAGTTTTTTTTTTATTGAATTAGATTGCAAACATTAAGATCGGTACCTTTTTTGGTTAACCCATATCCAGATGTTGTGTGTATATATGAGTTTTGTCAACATAGGATGCCTGTCAAACCTGACTTCATCATCTAGAACTGAAGCATGAGCTATGGCATTAGATATGGTGAATGGAATGCCTCTTAGATCATGATTTATCTTTGGAACTTGTACAACTTTAATTCCTTGTCTTAGCCTTCTATATTACATGCAACGGATAGATTGTTTTGCTACACAGTAGTAGGTGCAGAAAAATTCCTTTGATAGACAAAAATAAATAAATAAATAAAGGGAAAGTGGGTTTACATATTAATTGTTGAAAATGAAGTAACATCACTTGTATTCTTTTTTAATTATGTGGCTATTTGCTAAAAAAAAAAAAAGAGCAATGTACACCAAGATTCACAATTTCATGTACCCATAATGTATTGATCAGGTTTTTGTTATGTATCATATCGGTTCGTATCGTTGTACCCATCATCTATATTGTTGGTATATGCCAAGTTTTAAAAAATATATGTAAAAAATAAATAATAATTTAGTACAAATGCAAATGCAGGCCTCAAATTGAGCAAATTCAGCTTACCCTGACAAACTATTGAATCGATAAATATCATTCGAATCATACTAGTCATTACCTAAGCTTAACTAGCTAATTGGTTTGTCAACTTTATTTAGCTTAAGTCATCGGTCAAAATAATTAAAGCTAAAGTTAATAATATTATATTCATCGAACCGTTATTAATTTAATTTTAACTTTGTCCACTTCCAATCGGGGTATTAAGATATGATACATATCCAAGTACATAACATATCTGGATCCATTAAAAACATCTAAAGTTTCTAAAGAATCTGTTCTTGGTCAAGGAATAAATCCCTCCCCGGTCATTTTGCAGGGAGGAGGTTGGTGCAGCACTGTTGAAGATTGCGTAGTACGGAAGGGCAATTTTAGAGGTTCCTCTAATCATATGCCGCCTCTCTCCTTCTCTGGCATGTTAGGAGGCGTTCAGAAAAGCAATCCTGGTATGATTCATCTTCCTTCTCTACCATTTGCATTACCAACACAATTTTTTTGATGCATGTCAGATTTAACTTTGGGTGTCTCATTCAAATGATGCAATCAAATACGATAACAACGCCAACGATATGGATCTTTTGCTATCATCATATTCTTTACTTTTGATTCTTGCAATGCTTGCAGACTTCTATAACTGGAACCGTGTCAAGATTCGGTACTGTGATGGTGCCTCGTTTACAGGGGACGTCGAGAAAGTAGATCCTGTGAGCTCCTAATCCGATACTTTCTGATGTATGTTTCATTTCCTTACCAAGCAACGTCGTATCGATAACATGTCTTTCACATCTTAGGCCACAGGTCTCCACTTCAGAGGAGCCAGAGTTTGGCGAGCTATAATGAAAGATCTATTGGCCAAGGGGATGAACAAATCGGAAAACGTATGTGGATGTAGAGTGGTCATGGTCTTATCGCTCTCAAAGTTCCTGTTCTAACGTTGGCGAATGCTCGCAGGCACTTCTTGGTGGTTGCTCCGCAGGTGGATTGACTACCATACTACATTGTGACAGCTTCCGCAGTCTTCTCCCAGCGAGTGCAAAAGTGAAATGCTTCTCCGATGCTGGTTATTTCATCGATGCGTAAGTTCAACATCATACATGTGAGATAAAGAGAGATGTTAAAAAATATTGATGCGTATGATGGATTCAAACTTGAGGATTGAAAGAGTATATATACTCAAATGGCTTAAAACTTTTGGATTGGATTGGATTGGATTGATGGATCTCTAAATCTCTATCTGGCTCTAACGTTAACCACCAGAAGTACTATGGTTTCTATGAACAGGAAGGATATTTCTGGAGCAGACTCGATCCAATCCTTTTATAATGATGTTGTTCAACTTCATGTAAGCTCTGGCCTTCCATGCTCCTGATTGATGACTCCTTCCAACCTTTTTGTGATGATAATTCTGTGGTGCTTTTTTGTTTTCTGTAGGCATCAGCAAATAATTTGCCATCTTCATGCACGTCGAGGTTACCACCAAGCAAGGTGGGAAGTAATACTTTCGTTCTGGAATATATACAAAATATATCAAGTCATCTGACCTACTCTTTGGTTACGTGCAGTGCTTCTTCCCACAGAACGTGGTGGCCACAATGAAGACACCCCTTTTTATACTCAATGCAGCATACGATCAATGGCAGGTTATGACTTTAATGAGCTATACCATCTTAAATCTCCTCTCGTGAAGGTTTCTACTGTGTGACGTATGTTGCCTAATCGGGTGAGTTCGTCCACATCGCAGATCAGAAATATTTTAGTGCCAACCACTGCTGATCGCAATAATACTTGGGGAGACTGCAGGCTCGATATGAAGAAATGTTCTTCCGATCAACTAAAGACACTCCAAGGTTGGTGTTATCGTATATGTATTTGTTGTCCGACATGCGAATCGGGTTTAAAATTAATCGATATTCATTTTAGAGTTCGTCTTAAGCTAAGGTGTTCGCGAACCTAGGCCTAGACCCTACAAAGAGCTACATCGGAGGTGTATCCGAAAATATCCTTTTGATACTTCGGTTAGTAAGAGGTTATAGAATTCAATTATGTATCGAAGTTAAAGAAAACACACCTACAGGACCTTTTCTTTTTATAGTGTGATAGTTTAATGTTATATAGCGATAAATGACGATGATAATGGTTACGTATATGTTTTTGTTGTCCGGAATATGAGATGGGTTCGAAATTAATCGATATCCATTTTTTAGTTCGTCTTAAGCTAATATGTTAGGAACCTAGGCCTAGATCCGCTAATATCCTTTTGATACTTAAGTTAGTAAGAGCTCGTATCGAAGTTAGAAAAAACACACCTAGAGAACCCTTTTCTTTTTATATTGTGATAGTTGACTGTTCGATAGAGGTAAATGTCGATGATAATAGTTACGTACATCATTTGGCCACCAATGAGTCATGAGATCGTGCATCGAATTTGACAATTATAAAGTAATAACTCTATCGAGTAAGTCTCACTTATAGATCGAATGGGGGTGTGATGTGTCGGTGACCGTCTTCGTGTCATGCCCCCACATTAGGCAATGATTTTCTTTTAAGAACCTGTGGACCAACTGACGACTGTTAAATAGATGTAATGGGAGATTTATGTCGTCAACTGTCAAATAATTCTTCTTGGTGTCAAGAGTGAGCTAATAATACGTGGATATCAGGTTTCAGGACAACGTTCCTGAACGCATTGCCGGGGGCAGGCAGCTCGTCTACGGGAATGTTCATCCTCTCATGCTACGTTCATTGCCAATCTGGAGATGCGGATACGTGGTTTGCAGATGATTCTCCAAGGATCGATAACACCGTAAGCAGCTCTACAGCTCTCTGGAACCTTCATCACTCCTATATTATTCATTCTATCAGAAAAATGTGGATCATATTTTTTGTTTCTTTCTTTCTTGCAGCCGATTGGGAAGGCTGTGGGCGACTGGTACTTCGGTCGGAGTTCTGCTCTAAGGAAGATCGACTGCCCATATCCATGCAATTCTTCGTGTCGTAATGTTGCCAAAGATTTCATGGAAGAGTAGCATTCTTGTCATATTTCCTAATCACATAAATGTTTCTCATGCGTGGCTGCATGTAAGCTTATTAAGAGATTTATGATAACTCTTTATCTGTGGAGACATAACGGTGATGAATTAGTATATATTATATGCGTCTTTGGTTGGTCTAATGCAGAGGGTTATATGTTTGTGGTACGATTATTTTTTTTTCTCTTATTTCTTTTTTTATTTTCCTTGTCTGGCGATCCGTCTTATTGACATTTTAAACGAAAATTGTTTCTTATTGATTTATTTTTTGCCTATTCTTAGATTTATTGATTAGTTTTATTCATTTAACTAGTTGGGAAATAATCCCAACTATGTTTGGATGCCCAAAGTTTGGATCTCATATGCATGGGACATGAAGTAGATTCAGAAGGTAGGGGTAGATGTTATGATCTTTGATTGACCTTAAATTTTGATCGAGAAAAAAATATATTAAAAATATAATTAATCAAATATTGAGTACAAGTAAAAAATTATATGCAAAGTTAATGATAACAAGAAAGTAAATAATTAAAAATAAAAAGTCATAAAAAAGAATGATAAATTGATTTATAACGATTTGATCCTTTCGACCTATATCAATATTTAATTCCTTTATCTTCAAGGCCACCGACCAACTTTCTTTCAACGATGAAAATTAATTATCGTCATTATAACTTTTTTCTTTTTGCTAAGATCGAGAGAATCTTTCGGCTCAATATTTTACGATTCTACCACTTAGTATGATAACTCAACTCAAAAGACAGGAAAGATTCGAACAATTGTAAATGAGAGAGATATAAAATTTTACAAGCTCAGGATTTAATACTCCATCAATCAAGTTGGAATGAGATATTTGTAGCCTCCAAAAGATTCCAAAAAATAAACTAAAATATCAAATTCTCATAATTTCATATTACCGAGTGGTACTACCCTAAACTTCGCCACAATTCTACACTCCAATGATCCTATTATCACCGTATGCAATACCACTATCAAAATGATAGATAAAGTATAGATGATGCTTATCAACTGACTCGAGTAGTATCATTACTTGAGTCAAATCATTTGATCTTTCAATACTTCAATCAGTCATCCAATGCATCGCTCTATCTTATCAACTTCACCACAACATTTGATCCTATGATAAAATGCTAAAGAACCTCTATCATGAAGTTTGATATTCGACTCGATATCAAAATTTTCGACATAATAATATTCTAGCACTATATTCGACACTTCCACTCAACATTTAACCCTTTTACGGTCCGAGTCTTTGGTCAATATGTTTCTTATGTCATTTATCTAAATAACACATTGGTTCATCAAATTTATTAAATTATTTTCATCATCAAAAATCTAAGAATTAACAATATATAACCCATCGAACAATTAAATTTGATTTTATATAAAAAAAATAAGGTGGATAATCATCAACGGATGCTCACTCAAGTTGACAAATGACCTGACCTCTTCGATTGCTTTCTCAAGATAGCCAGCCATGTTGTAAGACAATCATGAGCCCAAGTCAAATACATTGTTGCTAAGATGGTCGCACCTTTGAAGTCGATTGCATCGTCAAGTTTTAATATGATGGCATCCCACGAATAATCTATGTGGATTGATTCCTTTGTCAAGACAGGTATGTAGCCAACTCTAGACGATTACACCTTGAAGTTGGATATATCGTCGAGATGATCCCACCTTCAAATCGACTACACATTCGAGATGAATGCCTCCTAAAGTTGGATGTATCGTCAAGATGGTCACACATTTAAATCGACTACACATTGTTGCTAAGATGGTCGCACCTTTGAAGTCAATTGCATCGTCAAGTTTTAATATGAAGACATCCCACGAATAATCTATGTGGATTGATTCCTTTGTCAAGATAGGTATGTTGCCAACTCTAGACGATTACACCTTGAAGTTAGATATATCGTCGAGATGATCCCACCTTCAAATCGACTATACATTCGAGATGAATGCCTCCTAAAGTTGGACGTATCGTCAAGATGGTCACACATTTAAATCGACTATACATTCAAGATAAATGCCTCTTAAAGTTGGACATATCGTCAAGATGATCGCACCTTCAAATCGACTACACGTACGTTCAAGATGATCGCCCCTCGACCCAACTTGTCCGAATGAATTGCTTACTCAAAAGAGCCACATCGTTGAAATAGTCATGGATGCATCACGGTCAAGATAGTAGTCTCCGCCTTCAACACGATCATAACGTCAAAGTCGACTACACCTCCAAGACAATTGCACCCCTCAACTTGACCTCTTCAAATCAAATTGATTTCTCAAGATTAGCAGCTCAAACGATTGGTGGCCTCTAGACGTACGATTGCACCCTCAAGTCGGACGCGTTGTCGAGCCGATCATATCGTCAAGTCAACGTTACACCTCGAAGACAATTGCACCCCTCCGAATTGATTCCTCCTTTCTCAAGACAGCTCAAATCAAATGCATTGTCAAGTCAAGATGGACGCACTCTCTTTCTCCATCACAATCTGGCCAACTTAAAGTCCTTTGCATGGATGTCAGCCTCTCTTGGGGGCATCCTTGGAAACATCCTTGGTGGCATAGCCATCGACGAGCTCTCTCCCAAAACTATGTTCCTCATCTTTGTAGTTCTCCAGTTCTTCATGACCATCACTGTTTCTGAGAGCTCCCTAAACCTTCCCAAAAAGATGAACCGCTCATCAAAATTCTCTAGCATCTCGAAACAGATATCCGAGTTATCTTGGAGTGGCACTTGCCATATGTGTAGGTGTCTCTGGTGCCGACTTCTCGGGGTTTTCAGTAGGCATCTTGATACAGGCAGCTTGCACCCTGCTGCCTCTCTGTTGGGCATCGTGGATCCCAGATGGCAGCAGGCGTGTCAAGAAAGAGAAGTAGGGCGTTCCTTTCTATTCTTTTGGGATGTCCTTCCTCGAGGTATATCTACATCGTAGAAAAGAGGATTCCAGCCAGAGGCCAAGGCTGGAAGCTTGTGCTCGAGTCCCTCATGCTATGAATCCCTGACCTGTCTTTAAGGCTGGAAGAAAACTCCTCAATTCTGATCAGTTCTATGGGACAATTCCTGGTTGACAGGAATACCTGCCTGACCTGTCTTTAAGGCTGGAAAACTCTCAATTCTGTGGACGTGAACGTGTGTTGGTGTGAATTAAAGCTATGTTTAGGGGACAATTCCTGGTTGACAGTTGTGAAGTTAGTATTTTGAGGTGCATAAATAATGAGGTTATTCTCGAAACTTTTTTTGTGGTGAACCATCATATGTTTCAACTCTGATCAGTTCTATCATCTCAGCTAAATCATCAACGAGGTATGTTATTTGCTAAGGGATCCATCAACACTTTCTTTCCTGTAGCGACATATGGTTTACAGCTTCTATGTGTGGGATCTTCCGTCACCGACGAAAGGAATTGTGCCGCTTTAATTCTCTTTTATTATGATGCTTTCCAAGCAATCCTGCTTTCCGATGTAAGAGAAGTGAATCCTGTTTGTCCATTACGACCATCTTCTCGTAACATAGAAGTTTGTGCCCGATGAGCTATAAATGCCTCCTCCTGCTTGCCATTCTCCTTCCACCGTCGGTGAGAGTGGTAAAAAAAGTAAATTTATTCTGTTTAGAAAACAAGTAAAAAAGGTCAGGCTAGAAATAATTTTACTTCAACTTGTAAAAAAAAAAAGTAAATTAATCTGTTTAGAAAACAAGTTAAGTTTTAATGTTTAGTTTAGCAAAAGGTTATAGCTTTACAAGTAAATCTGTAAGCATATGATATGCAAGTGAGGAAGTTAAATAAGTATCTTAAAAAGATAAACGTACAGTCACATTACAAACGATTTTTAACTAGGTGTTCGACAGTAATGGTAAGTTATTGTAGGTTCTTCTATATGTAAAATATGCCACCGATGGGTTCTAGGGTGTTAGAGATAGTTAACAAACAAATGTACAGATAAACAAAAATAACAAACGATTCGTTAACAAAGGTGTTGTGGGTGTCAAACGATCATTTGTGTGACAATCTCATCTTTTTTTTTTTTTTTTGTTGACGTTGTTATTGAAACTCGCTTATAAGCCTTGATGATTACTTCTTCATGTCACAAGGCGCCTTATTGGCTCCTAACGAACTTTCGTTTTGAAAAATTTTCGACTTCAGGTACCTCCCTCGATATGTGTAGTTCGTTGTACATAAATCTCATACTGGAGAATCGGGACTTGTCCCTCCTGGATGCTTATCTCGTTGGAGCAATTTTTCATTTCGCATCCTTCTCTTCATAAGTTCGGAGATCACCATCTTCTTGAACTACTCCACAATATTGAACAAATTGTGTCCTATTTTGTCATCATTAATGCATTTGCTAAATTGTGACTTTTTATCAATATAAGGCCTATTGTGTCCCGTAAGACTTAGCAATGTGTTACACCCATTGCATATTTTAGCCTCTAATAGAAATATACCCTTCTTATGCTAAAGAGAAAGTTTTTACGCTCTACGATGCTAAATTTTGATTGCCTTTGGATGACTATAGATATTTTATTATTTGCATATAAGTCCTTACATGAGTACCAAATAAGTAAATCATTATATCAATACGAAACGAGTGGACCAACTCGGGTGGAACTTAGCGAAGTGCCTAAGCCTAATGAAGGGAGTCGATATAGAAGACAAAACATAGAGCAGAAGCATTAAGCTTTCATCGGATAGAGGATAAGGATATAAACTTTTATAAGATAAGAATAAGATCATGTAGTTCTATGGTTTTCTCATTCTGATAAGTAGACTCATCTTGTATGGTGCCAAAGTCGTGGGGGGTTTTACATGACATGCACCTTACCTTAGTAAGAAAGATAATTAATGGAGGGTCTAAGGTGACTCCACTTGCATAAGCAAATCGGCAAATAGAAGGCCTTGGAACGAGATAAGAGAATATGAAGATGGGGACTCTTGAAGAATATATTACGGTGCTACGATTTGAGTTGCCACAAATGAAGCTATACACAATAGAGATTTATGCTAGAAGCAGAGGTCTAGGATCCAAACAATGGCACACTTATGTTAGCAAAATCGACGAACTTGGAGAGTAATTGGGTGACTCTATTATGAAGTTGTACATCATTCATGTATGACTCGAGCGCAAGTGGACGAAGTTTGATTGTCAAAGAAGCGCACATAATCGAAAGTGGCAAAAGCTCTTTCATGTGTGTCGATAAAGACTACATAAAAGAGATTATAGTCTAAATTCATCACGTAAAGATCAAAATATAACGAAGATGTCATCGGTGGCTCATCTGAGAATAATTAGAGGCAATGAGAAGTCCTTTTAGTTCCTCGTTCTCAGCTTGCATGTTTCTTTCTCTGAGGCCTCGTCATGGATTATCCCGTGGATTGTCGCAGATCACTACTGCTTCTAACGAAGTACAGAATGGCCTTTCAACTCTTCCCGTAGGCTTTTCTGTCTTCTGCACTAACAGATTCGAATCAATGTTGCAGAATGGTTGAGGTCAAAACAGGAACATGGGTGTGCCCTCTCATCTGCTTACTCTATCTGCTGGCCTTTCTACAAGTCGAAGGTGACAATGTGCCCATGACTCTGTTGAAAAGTGCAGTAGCTGAAGGAGCAGGTCTGTGTGTATCCATAGATTCTCTTTTGGTTCTTATACCATAGTTTTTGGAACAAGTTTGTAGTCGGACATCTTCCCGCAGCAGCTTTCAAATGAACTCATCTTCTTATTTTCCAGTTTGCTTGGATGGAAGTCCTCCAGCATATCATCTCTCCCCTGGTTCTGGCTCTGGTGCAAATAACTGGTTGGTTTTCGTCGAGGTCAGTTTTTTTTTTTTATTGAATTAGATTGCAAACATTAAGATCGGTACGTTTTTTGGTTAACCCATATCCAGATGTTGTGTGTATATATGAGTTTTGTCAACATAGGATGCCTGCCAAACCTGACTTCATCATCTAGAACTGAAGCATGAGCTATGGCAATAGATATGGTGAATGGAATGCCTCTTAGATCATGATTTATCTTTGGAACTTGTAGAACTTTAATTCCTTGTCTTAGCCTTCTATATTACATGCAACGGATAGATTGTTTTGCTACACTGTAGTAGGTGCAGAAAAATGACTTTGATAGACAAAAAATAAATAAATAAAGGGAAAGTGGGTTTACATATTCATTGTTGAAAATGAAGTAACATCACTTGTATTCTTTTTTAATTATGTGTCTATTTGCTAAAATAAAAAGAGCAATGTACACCAAGATTCACAATTTCATGTACCCGTAATGTATTGATAAGGTTTTTGTTATGTATCATATCGGTTCGTATCGCTGTACCCATCATCTATATTGTTTTGTATATGCCAAGTTTTAAAAAATATATGTAAAAAATAAAAAAATTAATAATAATTTAGTACAAGGCAATGCAGGCCTTAAATTGAGCAAATTCAGCTTACCCTGACAAACTATTGAATCGATAAATATCATTCAAATCATACTAGTCATTACCTAAGCTTAACTAGCTAATTGGTTTGTCAACTTTATTTAGCTTAAGTCATCGGTCAAAATAATTAAAGCTAAAGTTAATAATATTATATTCATCAAACCGTTATAATTGAATTTTAACTTTGTCCACTTCCAATCGGGGTATTAAGATATTATAAATATCCAAGTACATAACATATCTGGATCCATTAAAAACATCTAAAGTTTCTAAAGAATCTGTTCTTGGTCAAGGAATAAATCCATCCCTCGTCATTTTGCAGGGAGGAGGTTGGTGCAGCACTGTTGAAGATTGCGTAGTACGTAAGGGCAATTTTAGAGGTTCCTCTAATCATATGCCGCCTCTCTCCTTCTCTGGCATGTTAGGAGGCGTTCAGAAAAGCAATCCTGGTATGATTCATCTTCCTTCTCTACCATTTGTATTATTAACACAATTTTTTTGATGCATGTCAGATTTAACTTTGGGTGTCTCATTCAAATGATGCAATCAAATACGATAACAACGCCAACGATATGGATCTTTTGCTATCATCATATTCTTTACTTTTGATTCTTGCAATGCTTGCAGACTTCTATAACTGGAACCGTGTCAAGATTCGGTACTGTGATGGTGCCTCGTTTACAGGGGACGTCGAGAAAGTAGATCCTGTGAGCTCCTAATCCGATACTTTCTGATATATGTTTCATTTCCTTACCAAGCAACGTCGTATCGATAACATGTCTTTCACATCTTAGGCCACAGGTCTCCACTTCAGAGGAGCCAGAGTTTGGCGAGCTATAATGAAAGATCTATTGGCCAAGGGGATGAACAAATCGGAAAACGTATGTGGATGTAGAGTGGTCAAGGTCTTATCGCTCTCAAAGTTCCTGTTCTAACGTTGGCGATTGCTCGCAGGCACTTCTTGGTGGTTGCTCCGCAGGTGGATTGACTACCATACTACATTGTGACAGCTTCCGCAGTCTTCTCCCAGCGAGTGCAAAAGTGAAATGCTTCTCCGATGCTGGTTATTTCATCGATGCGTAAGTTCAACATCATACATGTGAGATAAAGAGAGATGTTAAAAAATATTGATGCGTATGAGATAAAAGAGATGGATTCAAACTTGAGGATTGAAAGAGTATATATACTCAAATGGCTTAAAACTTTTGGATTGGATTGGATTGATGGATCTCTAAATCTCTATCTGGCTCTAACGTTAACCACCAGAAGTACTATGGTTTCTATGAACAGGAAGGATATTTCTGGAGCAGACTCGATCCAATCATTTTATAATGATGTTGTTCAACTTCATGTAAGCTCTGGCCTTCCATGCTCCTGATTGATGACTCCTTCCAACCTTTTTGTGATGATAATTCTGTGGTGCTTTTCTGTTTTCTGTAGGCATCAGCAAATAATTTGCCATCTTCATGCACGTCGAGGTTACCACCAAGCAAGGTGGGAAGTAATACTTTCGTTCTGGAATATAGACAAAATATATCAAGTCACCTGACCTACTCTTTGGTTACGTGAATACATGCAGTGCTTCTTCCCACAGAACGTGGTGGCCACAATGAAGACACCCCTTTTTATACTCAATGCAGCATATGATCAGTGGCAGGTTATGACTTTAATGAGCTAATACTATCTTAAATCTCCTCTCGTGAAGGTTTCTACTGTGTGACGTATGTTGCCTAATCGGTGAGTTCGTCCACATCGCAGATCAGAAATATTTTAGTGCCAACCACTGCCGATCGCAATAATACTTGGGGAGACTGCAGGCTCGACATGAAGAAATGTTCTTCCGATCAACTAAAGACACTCCAAGGTTGGTGTTATCGTATATGTATTTGTTGTCCGACATGCGAATTGGGTTTAAAATTAATCTATATCTATTTTAGAGTTCGTCTTAAGCTAAGGTGTTCGGGAATCTAGGCCTAAACCCTACAAAGAGCTACATCGGAGGTGTATCCGAAAATATCCTTTTGATACTTCGGTTAGTAAGAGGTTATAGAATTCAATTATGTATCGAAGTTAGAGAAAACACACATAGAGGACCTTTTATTTTTATAGTGTGATAGTTTGATGTTCGATAGAGGTAAATGACGATGATAATGGTTACGTATATGTTTTTGTTGTCCGGCATATGAGTTGGGTTCGAAATTAATCGAAATCCATTTTTTAGTTCGTCTTAAGCTAAGATGTCAGGAACCTAGGCCTAGATCCGCTAATATCCTTTTGATACTTAAGTTAGTAAGAGCTCGTATCGAAGTTAGAAAAAGCACACTAGAGAACCTTTTATTTTTATATTATGATAGTTAACTGTTCGATAGAGGTAAATGTGGATGATAATAGTTACGTACATCATTTGGCCACCAATGGGTCATGAGATCGTGCATCGAATTTGGCAATTATAAAGTAATAACTCTATCGAGTAAGTCTCACTTATAGATCGAATGGGGGTGTGATGTGTCGGTGACCGTCTTCGTGTCATGCCCCACATTAGGCGATGATTATCTTTTAAGAACCCGTGGATTAGCTGACGACCGTTAAATAATTCTTCTTCGTGTCAAGAGTGAGCTAATAATACATGGATATCAGGTTTCAGGACAACGTTCCTGAACGCACTGCCGGGGGCAGGCAGCTCGTCTACGGGAATGTTCATCCTCTCATGCTACGTTCATTGCCAATCTGGAGATGCGGATACGTGGTTTGCAGATGATTCTCCAAGGATCGATAACACTGTAAGCAGCTCTACAGCTCTCTGAAACCTTCATCACTCCTATATTATTCTATCAGAAAAATGTGGATCATATTTTTTGTTTCTTTCTTTCTTGCAGCCGATTGGGAAGGCCGTGGGCGACTGGTACTTCGGTCGGAGTTCTGCTGTAAGGAAGATCGACTGCCCATATCCATGCAATTCTTCGTGTCGTAATGTTGCCAAAGATTTCATGGAAGAGTAGCATTCTTGTCATATTTCCTAATCACATAAATGTTTCTCATGCGTGGCTGCATGTAAGCTTATTAAGAGATTTATGACAACTCTTTATCTGTGGAGACATAACGGTGATGAATTAGTATATATTATATGCGTCTTTGGTTGGTCTAATGCACAGGGTTATATGTTTGTGGTACGATTATTTTTTTTCTCTTATTTCTTTTTTATTTTCCTTGTCTGGCGATCCGTCTTATTGACATTTTAAACGAAAATTGTTTCTTATTGATTTATTTTTGCCTATTCTTAGATTTATTGATTAGTTTTATTCATTTAACTAGTTGGGAAATAATCCCAACTATGTTTGGATGCCCAAAGTTTGGATCTCATATGCATGGGACATGAAGTAGATTCATAACGTAGGGGTAGATGTTATGATCTTTGATTGACCTTAAATTTTGATCGAGAAAAAAATATATTAAAAATATAATTAATCAAATATTGAGTACAAGTAAAAAATTATATGCAAAGTTAATGATAATAAGAAAGTAAATAATTAAAAATAAAAAA
Organism: Ensete ventricosum; assembly: GCA_029747655.1. Lineage (NCBI taxonomy): Eukaryota > Viridiplantae > Streptophyta > Magnoliopsida > Zingiberales > Musaceae > Ensete > Ensete ventricosum. The sequence continues at coordinate 94,490 of JAQQAF010000048.1, read as the reverse complement.
GTCATAAAAAAGAATGATAAATTGATTTATAATGATTTGATCCTTTCGACCTATATCAATATTTAATTCCTTTATCTTCAAGGCCACCGACCAACTTTCTTTCAACGATGAAAATTAATTATCGTCATTATAACTTTTTTCTTTTTGCTAAGATCGAGAGAATCTTTCGGCTCAATATTTTACAATTCTACCACTTAGTATGATAACTCAACTCAAAAGAGAGGAAAGATTCCAACAATTTTAAATGAGAGAGAGATAAAATTTTACAAGCTCAGGATTTAATACTCCATCAATCAAGTTGGAATGAGATATTTGTAGCCTCCAAAAGCTTCCAAAAAATAAACTAAAATATCAAATTCTCATAATTTCATATTACGAGTGGTACTACCCTTAACTTCATAGCCACAATTCTACACTCCAATGATCCTATTATCACCATATGCAATACCACTATCAAAATGACAGATAAAGTATAGATGATGCTTATCAACTGACTCGAGTAGTATCATTACTTGAGTCAAATCATTTGATCTTTCAATACTTCAATCAGTCATCCAATGCATCGCTCTATCTTATCAACTTCACCACAACATTTGATCCTATGATAAAATGCTAAAGAACCTCTATCATGAAGTTTGATATTCGACTCGATATCAAATTTTTCGACATAATAATATTCTAGCACTATATTCGACACTTCCACTCAACATTTAACCCTTTTACACGGTCCGAGTCTTTGGTCAATATGTTTCTTATGTCATTTATCTAAATAACACATTGGTTCATCAAATTTATTAAATTATTTTCATCATCAAAAATCTAAGAATTAACAATATATAACCCATCGAACAATTAAATTTGATTTTATATAAAAAAAATAAGGTGGATAATCATCAACGGATGCTCACTCAAGTTGACAAATGACTTGACCTCTTCGATTGCTTTCTCAAGATAGCCAGCCATGTTGTAAGACAATCATGAGCCCAAGTCAAATACATTGTTGCTAAGATGGTCGCACCTTTGAAGTCGATTGCATCGTCAAATTTTTAATATGATGGCATCCCACGAATAATCTATGTGGATTGATTCTTTTGTCAAGACAGGTATGTTGCCAACTCTAGACGATTACACCTTGAAGTTGGATATATCGTCGAGATGATTCCACATTCAAATCGACTACACATTCAAGATGAATGCCTCCTAAAGTTGGATGTATCGTCAAGACGGTCACACATTTAAATCGACTACACATTGTTGCTAAGATGGTCGCACCTTTGAAGTCGATTGCATCGTCAAGTTTTAATATGATGGCATCCCACGAATAATCTATGTGGATTGATTCCTTTGTCAAGACAGGTATGTTGCCAACTCTAGACGATTACACCTTGAAGTTGGATATATCGTCGAGATGATCCCACCTTCAAATCGACTACACATTCGAGATGAATGCCTCCTAAAGTTGGACGTATCGTCAAGATGGTCACACATTTAAATCGACAACACATTCCAGATAAAATACCTCTTAAAGTTGGACATATCGTCAAGATGATCGCACCTTCAAATCGACTACACGTACGTTTAAGATGATCGCCCCTCGACCCAACTTGTCCGAATTAATTGCTTACTCAAAACAGCCACATCGTTGAAATAGTCATGGATGCATCACGGTCAAGATAGTAGTCTCCGCCTTCAACACGATCATAACGTCAAAGTCGACTACACCTCCAAGACAATTGCACCCCTCAACTTGACCTCTTCAAATCAAATTGATTTCTCAAGATTAGCAGCTAAAACGATTGGTGGCCTCTAGACGGACGATTGCACCCTCAAGTCGGACGCGTTGTCGAGCCGATCATATCGTCAAGTCAACGTTACACCTCGAAGACAATTGCACCCCTCCGAATTGATTCCTCCTTTCTCAAGACACGATGGACGCACCTCCAAGCCAACAACAATTGCCCCTCGACCTGAATGGTTCAAAGTGCCATGCTAAAGTCAAGATGAATGGTTCAAAGTGCCACAATTCTTTTAGGGACATAACAGCTATTCGTGCCCATGCTAAAGTTTTGTTGTCATTGTTTGCATTTATTTCAGCTAAATTATGGTTACGATTCTGCTGAATATTGAGATATATATATATATAATCTTGAATATTTTTCCGTCTCTACTGATGATGATTTTTGATCTGCTGCTATTTTGCAAGCAATCTCATGGCTGGCAATTGCTACATTACCTGGGACGTCGCTTTCTATTGCCATGCTCACTCTCTTTCTCCTCCTCGGGAACCTTGGTGCTTCTATAGGAGAGGTTGCCATTGTTGTGGAGGCTGGGAAGCAATTGTATTCTCCATCACAATCTGGCCAACTTAAAGTCCTTTGCATGGATGTCAGCCTCTCTTGGGGGCATCCTTGGAAACATCCTTGGTGGCATAGCCATCGACGAGCTCTCTCCCAAAACTATGTTCCTCATCTTTGTAGTCCTCCTGGTTCTCCAGTTCTTCATGACCATCACTGTTTCTGAGAGCTCCCTAAACCTTCCCAAAAAGATGAACCGCTCATCAAAATTCTCTAGCATCTCGAATGTGTAGGTGTCACTTGCCATATGTGTAGGTGTCTCTGGTGCCGACTTCTCGGGGTTTTCAGTAGGCATCTTGATACAGGCAGCTTGCACCCTGCTGCCTCTCTGTTGGGCATCGTGGATCCCAGATGGCAGCAGGCCTGTCAAGAAAGAGAAGTAGGGCGTTCCTTTCTATTCTTTTGGGATGTCCTTCCTCGAGGTATATCTACATCGTAGAAAAGAGGATTCCAGCCAGAGGCCAAGGCTGGAAGCTTGTGCTCGAGTCCCTCATGCTATGAATCAGTTCTCTTTCTTGACAGTTCTATGGGACCTGTCATTAAGGCTGGAAGAAAACTCCCAATTCTGATCAGTTCTATGGGACAATTCCTGGTTGACAGGAATCCCTGAACTGTCTTAAGGCTGGAAAACTCTCAATTCTGTGGACGTGAACGTGTGTTGGTGTGAATTAAAGCTATGTTTAGGGGACAATTCCTGGTTGACAGTTGTGAAGTTAGTATTTTGAGGTGCATAAATAATGAGGTTATTCTCGAAACTTTTTTTGTGGTGAACCATCATATGTTTCAACTCTGATCAGTTCTATCATCTCAGCTAAATCATCAACGAGGTATGTTATTTGCAAAGGGATCCATCAACACTTTCTTTCCTGTAGCGACATATGGTTTACAGCTTCTATGTGTGGGATCTTCCGTCACCGACGAAAGGAATTGTGCCGCTTTGATTCTCTTTTATTATGATGCTTTCCAAACAATCCTGCTTTCCGATGTAAGAGAAGTGAATCCTGTTTGTCCATTACGACCATCTTCTCGTAACATAGAAGTTTGTGCCCGATGAGCTATAAATGCCTCCTCCTGCTTGCCATTCTCCTTCCACCGTCGGTGAGAGTGGTAAAAAAAGTAAATTATTCTGTTTAGAAAACAAGTAAAAAAGGTCAGGCTAGAAATAATTTTACTTCAACTTGTAAAAAAAAAGAGTAAATTAATCTGTTTAGAAAACAAGTTAAGTTTTAATGTTTAGTTTAGCAAAAGGTTATAGCTTTACAAGTAAATCTGTAAGCATATGATATGCAAGTGAGGAAGTTAAATAAGTATCTTAAAAAGATAAACGTACAGTCACATTACAAACGATTTTTAACTAGGTGTTCGACAGTAATGGTAAGTTATTGTAGGTTCTTCTATATGTAAAATATGCCACCGATGGGTTCTAGGGTGTTAGAGATAGTTAACAAACAAATGTACAGATAAACAAAAATAACAAACGATTCGTTAACAAAGGTGTTGTGGGTGTCAAACGATCATTTGTGTGACAATCTCATCTTTTTTTTTTTTTTTTTTTTTGTTGACGTTGTTATTGAAACTCGCTTATAAGCCTCGATGATTACTTCTTCATGTCACAAGGCGCCTTATTGGCTCCTAACGAACTTTCGTTTTGAAAAATTTTCGACTTCAGGTACCTCCCTCGATATGTGTAGTTCGTTGTACATAAATCTCATACTGGAGAATCGGGACTTGTCCCTCCTGGATGCTTATCTCGTTGGAGCAATTTTTCATTTCGCATCCTTCTCTTCATAAGTTCGGAGATCACCATCTTCTTGAACTACTCCATAATATTGAACAAATTGTGTCCTATTTTGTCATCATTAATGCATTTGCTAAATTGTGACTTTTTATCAATATAAGGCCTATTGTGTCCCGTAAGACTTAGCAATGTGTTACACCCATTGCATATTTTAGCCTCTAATAGAAATATACCCTTCTTATGCTAAAGAGAAAGTTTTTACGCTCTACGATGCTAAATTTTGATTGCCTTTGGATGACTATAGATATTTTATTATTTGCATATAAGTCCTTACATGAGTACCAAATAAGTAAATCATTATATCAATACGAAACGAGTGGACCAACTCGGGTGGAACTTAGTGAAGTGCCTAAGCCTAATGAAGGGAGTCGATATAGAAGACAAAACATAGAGCAGAAGCATTAAGCTTTCATCGGATAGAGGATAAGGATATAAACTTTTACAAGATAAGAATAAGATCATGTAGTTCTATGGTTTTCTCATTCTGATAAGTAGACTCATCTTGTATGGTGCCAAAGTCGTGGGGGGTTTTACATGACATGCACCTTACCTTAGTAAGAAAGACAATTAATGGAGGGTCTAAGGTGACTCCACTTGCATAAGCAAATCGGCAAATAGAAGGCCTTGGAACGAGATAAGAGAATATGAAGATGGGGACTCTTGAAGAATATATTACGGTGCTACGATTTGAGTTGCCACAAATGAAGCTATACACAATAGAGATTTATGCTAGAAGCAGAGGTCTAGGATCCAAACAATGGCACACTTATGTTAGCAAAATCGACGAACTTGGAGAGTAATTGGGTGACTCTATTATGAAGTTGTACATCATTCATGTATGACTCGAGCGCAAGTGGACGAAGTTTGATTGTCAAAGGAGCGCACATAATCGAAAGTGGCAAAAGCTCTTTCATGTGTGTCGATAAAGACTACATAAAAGAGATTATAGTCTAAATTCATCACGTAAAGATCAAAATATAACGAAGATGTCATCGGTGGCTCATCTGAGAATAATTAGAGGCAATGAGAAGTCCTTTTAGTTCCTCGTTCTCAGCTTGCATGTTTCTTTCTCTGAGGCCTCGTCATGGATTATCCCGTGGATTGTCGCAGATCACTACTACTTCTAACGAAGTACAGAATGGCCTTTCAACTCTTCCCGTAGGCTTTTCTGTCTTCTGTACTAACAGATTCGAATCAATGTTGCAGAATGGTTGACGTCAAAACAGGAACATGGGTGTGCCCTCTCATCTGCTTACTCTATCTGCTGGCCTTTCTACAAGTCGAAGGTGACAATGTGCCCATGACTCTGTTGAAAAGTGCAGTAGCTGAAGGAGCAGGTCTGTGTGTATCCATAGATTCTCTTTTGGTTCTTATACCATAGTTTTTTCGAACAAGTTTGTAGTCGGACATCTTCCCGCAGCAGCTTTCAAATGAACTCATCTTCTTATTTTCCAGTTTGCTTGGATGGAAGTCCTCCAGCGTATCATCTCTCCCCTGGTTCTGGCTCTGGTGCAAATAACTGGTTGGTTTTCGTCGAGGTCAGTTTTTTTTTTATTGAATTAGATTGCAAACATTAAGATCGGTACGTTTTTTGGTTAACCCATCCATATCCAGATGTTGTGTGTATATATGAGTTTTGTCAACATAGGATGCCTGTCAAACCTGACTTCATCATCTAGAACTGAAGCATGAGCTATGGCATTAGATATGGTGAATGGAATGCCTCTTAGATCATGATTTATCTTTGGAACTTGTACAACTTTAATTCCTTGTCTTAGCCTTCTATATTACATGCAACGGATAGATTGTTTTGCTACACAGTAGTAGGTGCAGAAAAATTCCTTTGATAGACAAAAATAAATAAATAAATAAATAAAGGGAAAGTGGGTTTACATATTAATTGTTGAAAATGAAGTAACATCACTTGTATTCTTTTTTAATTATGTGGCTATTTGCTAAAAAAAAAAAAGAGCAATGTACACCAAGATTCACAATTTCATGTACCCATAATGTATTGATCAGGTTTTTGTTATGTATCATATCGGTTCGTATCGTTGTACCCATCATCTATATTGTTGGTATATGCCAAGTTTTAAAAAATATATGTAAAAAATAAATAATAATTTAGTACAAAGGCAAATGCAGGCCTCAAATTGAGCAAATTCAGCTTACCCTGACAAACTATTGAATCGATAAATATCATTCGAATCATACTAGTCATTACCTAAGCTTAACTAGCTAATTGGTTTGTCAACTTTATTTAGCTTAAGTCATCGGTCAAAATAATTAAAGCTAAAGTTAATAATATTATATTCATCAAACCGTTATTAATTTAATTTTAACTTTGTCCACTTCCAATCGGGGTATTAAGATATGATACATATCCAAGTACATAACATATCTGGATCCATTAAAAACATCTAAAGTTTCTAAAGAATCTGTTCTTGGTCAAGGAATAAATCCCTCCCCGGTCATTTTGCAGGGAGGAGGTTGGTGCAGCACTGTTGAAGATTGCGTAGTACGGAAGGGCAATTTTAGAGGTTCCTCTAATCATATGCCGCCTCTCTCCTTCTCTGGCATGTTAGGAGGCGTTCAGAAAAGCAATCCTGGTATGATTCATCTTCCTTCTCTACCATTTGCATTACCAACACAATTTTTTTGATGCATGTCAGATTTAACTTTGGGTGTCTCATTCAAATGATGCAATCAAATACGATAACAACGCCAACGATATGGATCTTTTGCTATCATCATATTCTTTACTTTTGATTCTTGCAATGCTTGCAGACTTCTATAACTGGAACCGTGTCAAGATTCGGTACTGTGATGGTGCCTCGTTTACAGGGGACGTCGAGAAAGTAGATCCTGTGAGCTCCTAATCCGATACTTTCTGATGTATGTTTCATTTCCTTACCAAGCAACGTCGTATCGATAACATGTCTTTCACATCTTAGGCCACAGGTCTCCACTTCAGAGGAGCCAGAGTTTGGCGAGCTATAATGAAAGATCTATTGGCCAAGGGGATGAACAAATCGGAAAACGTATGTGGATGTAGAGTGGTCATGGTCTTATCGCTCTCAAAGTTCCTGTTCTAACGTTGGCGAATGCTCGCAGGCACTTCTTGGTGGTTGCTCCGCAGGTGGATTGACTACCATACTACATTGTGACAGCTTCCGCAGTCTTCTCCCAGCGAGTGCAAAAGTGAAATGCTTCTCCGATGCTGGTTATTTCATCGATGCGTAAGTTCAACATCATACATGTGAGATAAAGAGAGATGTTAAAAAATATTGATGCGTATGATGGATTCAAACTTGAGGATTGAAAGAGTATATATACTCAAATGGCTTAAAACTTTTGGATTGGATTGGATTGGATTGATGGATCTCTAAATCTCTATCTGGCTCTAACGTTAACCACCAGAAGTACTATGGTTTCTATGAACAGGAAGGATATTTCTGGAGCAGACTCGATCCAATCCTTTTATAATGATGTTGTTCAACTTCATGTAAGCTCTGGCCTTCCATGCTCCTGATTGATGACTCCTTCCAACCTTTTTGTGATGATAATTCTGTGGTGCTTGCTTTTTTGTTTTCTGTAGGCATCAGCAAATAATTTGCCATCTTCATGCACGTCGAGGTTACCACCAAGCAAGGTGGGAAGTAATACTTTCGTTCTGGAATATATACAAAATATATCAAGTCATCTGACCTACTCTTTGGTTACGTGCAGTGCTTCTTCCCACAGAACGTGGTGGCCACAATGAAGACACCCCTTTTTATACTCAATGCAGCATACGATCAATGGCAGGTTATGACTTTAATGAGCTATACCATCTTAAATCTCCTCTCGTGAAGGTTTCTACTGTGTGACGTATGTTGCCTAATCGGGTGAGTTCGTCCACATCGCAGATCAGAAATATTTTAGTGCCAACCACTGCTGATCGCAATAATACTTGGGGAGACTGCAGGCTCGATATGAAGAAATGTTCTTCCGATCAACTAAAGACACTCCAAGGTTGGTGTTATCGTATATGTATTTGTTGTCCGACATGCGAATCGGGTTTAAAATTAATCGATATTCATTTTAGAGTTCGTCTTAAGCTAAGGTGTTCGCGAACCTAGGCCTAGACCCTACAAAGAGCTACATCGGAGGTGTATCCGAAAATATCCTTTTGATACTTCGGTTAGTAAGAGGTTATAGAATTCAATTATGTATCGAAGTTAAAGAAAACACACCTACAAGACCTTTTCTTTTTATAGTGTGATAGTTTAATGTTATATAGCGATAAATGACGATGATAATGGTTACGTATATGTTTTTGTTGTCCGGAATATGAGATGGGTTCGAAATTAATCGATATCCATTTCTTAGTTCGTCTTAAGCTAATATGTTAGGAACCTAGGCCTAGATCCGCTAATATCCTTTTGATACTTAAGTTAGTAAGAGCTCGTATCGAAGTTAGAAAAAACACACCTAGAGAACCCTTTTCTTTTTATATTGTGATAGTTGACTGTTCGATAGAGGTAAATGTCGATGATAATAGTTACGTACATCATTTGGCCACCAATGAGTCATGAGATCGTGCATCGAATTTGACAATTATAAAGTAATAACTCTATCGAGTAAGTCTCACTTATAGATCGAATGGGGGTGTGATGTGTCGGTGACCGTCTTCGTGTCATGCCCCCACATTAGGCAATGATTTTCTTTTAAGAACCTATGGACCAACTGACGACTGTTAAATAGATGTAATGGGAGATTTATGTCGTCAACTGTCAAATAATTCTTCTTGGTGTCAAGAGTGAGCTAATAATACGTGGATATCAGGTTTCAGGACAACGTTCCTGAACGCATTGCCGAGGGCAGGCAGCTCGTCTACGGGAATGTTCATCCTCTCATGCTACGTTCATTGCCAATCTGGAGATGCGGATACGTGGTTTGCAGATGATTCTCCAAGGATCGATAACACCGTAAGCAGCTCTACAGCTCTCTGGAACCTTCATCACTCCTATATTATTCATTCTATCAGAAAAATGTGGATCATATTTTTTGTTTCTTTCTTTCTTGCAGCCGATTGGGAAGGCTGTGGGCGACTGGTACTTCGGTCGGAGTTCTGCTATAAGGAAGATCGACTGCCCATATCCATGCAATTCTTCGTGTCGTAATGTTGCCAAAGATTTCATGGAAGAGTAGCATTCTTGTCATATTTCCTAATCACATAAATGTTTCTCATGCGTGGCTGCATGTAAGCTTATTAAGAGATTTATGATAACTCTTTATCTGTGGAGACATAACGGTGATGAATTAGTATATATTATATGCGTCTTTGGTTGGTCTAATGCAGAGGGTTATATGTTTGTGGTACGATTATTTTTTTTTCTCTTATTTCTTTTTTTATTTTCCTTGTCTGGCGATCCGTCTTATTGACATTTTAAACGAAAATTGTTTCTTATTGATTTATTTTTTGCCTATTCTTAGATTTATTGATTAGTTTTATTCATTTAACTAGTTGGGAAATAATCCCAACTATGTTTGGATGCCCAAAGTTTGGATCTCATATGCATGGGACATGAAGTAGATTCAGAAGGTAGGGGTAGATGTTATGATCTTTGATTGACCTTAAATTTTGATCGAGAAAAAAATATATTAAAAATATAATTAATCAAATATTGAGTACAAGTAAAAAATTATATGCAAAGTTAATGATAACAAGAAAGTAAATAATTAAAAATAAAAAGTCATAAAAAAGAATGATAAATTGATTTATAACGATTTGATCCTTTCGACCTATATCAATATTTAATTCCTTTATCTTCAAGGCCACCGACCAACTTTCTTTCAACGATGAAAATTAATTATCGTCATTATAACTTTTTTCTTTTTGCTAAGATCGAGAGAATCTTTCGGCTCAATATTTTACGATTCTACCACTTAGTATGATAACTCAACTCAAAAGACAGGAAAGATTCGAACAATTGTAAATGAGAGAGATATAAAATTTTACAAGCTCAGGATTTAATACTCCATCAATCAAGTTGGAATGAGATATTTGTAGCCTCCAAAAGATTCCAAAAAATAAACTAAAATATCAAATTCTCATAATTTCATATTACCGAGTGGTACTACCCTAAACTTCGCCACAATTCTACACTCCAATGATCCTATTATCACCGTATAAAATACCACTATCAAAATGATAGATAAAGTATAGATGATGCTTATCAACTGACTCGAGTAGTATCATTACTTGAGTCAAATCATTTGATCTTTCAATACTTCAATCAGTCATCCAATGCATCGCTCTATCTTATCAACTTCACCACAACATTTGATCCTATGATAAAATGCTAAAGAACCTCTATCATGAAGTTTGATATTCGACTCGATATCAAAATTTTCGACATAATAATATTCTAGCACTATATTCGACACTTCCACTCAACATTTAATCCTTTTACAGTCCGAGTCTTTGGTCAATATGTTTCTTATGTCATTTATCTAAATAACACATTGGTTCATCAAATTTATTAAATTATTTTCATCATCAAAAATCTAAGAATTAACAATATATAACCCATCGAACAATTAAATTTGATTTTATATAAAAAAAATAAGGTGGATAATCATCAACGGATGCTCACTCAAGTTGACAAATGACCTGACCTCTTCGATTGCTTTCTCAAGATAGCCAGCCATGTTGTAAGACAATCATGAGCCCAAGTCAAATACATTGTTGCTAAGATGGTCGCACCTTTGAAGTCGATTGCATCGTCAAGTTTTAATATGATGGCATCCCACGAATAATCTATGTGGATTGATTCCTTTGTCAAGACAGGTATGTAGCCAACTCTAGACGATTACACCTTGAAGTTGGATATATCGTCGAGATGATCCCACCTTCAAATCGACTACACATTCGAGATGAATGCCTCCTAAAGTTGGATGTATCGTCAAGATGGTCACACATTTAAATCGACTACACATTGTTGCTAAGATGGTCGCACCTTTGAAGTCGATTGCATCGTCAAGTTTTAATATGAAGACATCCCACGAATAATCTATGTGGATTGATTCCTTTGTCAAGATAGGTATGTTGCCAACTCTAGACGATTACACCTTGAAGTTAGATATATCGTCGAGATGATCCCACCTTCAAATCGACTATACATTCGAGATGAATGCCTCCTAAAGTTGGACGTATCGTCAAGATGGTCACACATTTAAATCGACTATACATTCAAGATAAATGCCTCTTAAAGTTGGACATATCGTCAAGATGATCGCACCTTCAAATCGACTACACGTACGTTCAAGATGATCGCCCCTCGACCCAACTTGTCCGAATTAATTGCTTACTCAAAAGAGCCACATCGTTGAAATAGTCATGGATGCATCACGGTCAAGATAGTAGTCTCCGCCTTCAACACGATCATAACGTCAAAGTCGACTACACCTCCAAGACAATTGCACCCCTCAACTTGACCTCTTCAAATCAAATTGATTTCTCAAGATTAGCAGCTCAAACGATTGGTGGCCTCTAGACGTACGATTGCACCCTCAAGTCGGACGCGTTGTCGAGCCGATCATATCGTCAAGTCAACGTTACACCTCGAAGACAATTGCACCCCTCCGAATTGATTCCTCCTTTCTCAAGACAGCTCAAATCAAATGCATTGTCAAGTCAAGATGGACGCACTCTCTTTCTCCATCACAATCTGGCCAACTTAAAGTCCTTTGCATGGATGTCAGCCTCTCTTGGGGGCATCCTTGGAAACATCCTTGGTGGCATAGCCATCGACGAGCTCTCTCCCAAAACTATGTTCCTCATCTTTGTAGTTCTCCAGTTCTTCATGACCATCACTGTTTTTGAGAGCTCCCTAAACCTTCCCAAAAAGATGAACCGCTCATCAAAATTCTCTAGCATCTCGAAACAGATATCCGAGTTATCTTGGAGTGGCACTTGCCATATGTGTAGGTGTCTCTGGTGCCGACTTCTCGGGGTTTTCAGTAGGCATCTTGATACAGGCAGCTTGCACCCTGCTGCCTCTCTGTTGGGCATCGTGGATCCCAGATGGCAGCAGGCCTGTCAAGAAAGAGAAGTAGGGCGTTCCTTTCTATTCTTTTGGGATGTCCTTCCTCGAGGTATATCTACATCGTAGAAAAGAGGATTCCAGCCAGAGGCCAAGGCTGGAAGCTTGTGCTCGAGTCCCTCATGCTATGAATCAGTTCTCTTTCTTGACAGTTCTATGGGACCTGTCATTAAGGCTGGAAGAAAACTCCCAATTCTGATCAGTTCTATGGGACAATTCCTGGTTGACAGGAATCCCTGAACTGTCTTAAGGCTGGAAAACTCTCAATTCTGTGGACGTGAACGTGTGTTGGTGTGAATTAAAGCTATGTTTAGGGGACAATTCCTGGTTGACAGTTGTGAAGTTAGTATTTTGAGGTGCATAAATAATGAGGTTATTCTCGAAACTTTTTTTGTGGTGAACCATCATATGTTTCAACTCTGATCAGTTCTATCATCTCAGCTAAATCATCAACGAGGTATGTTATTTGCAAAGGGATCCATCAACACTTTCTTTCCTGTAGCGACATATGGTTTACAGCTTCTATGTGTGGGATCTTCCGTCACCGACGAAAGGAATTGTGCCGCTTTGATTCTCTTTTATTATGATGCTTTCCAAACAATCCTGCTTTCCGATGTAAGAGAAGTGAATCCTGTTTGTCCATTACGACCATCTTCTCGTAACATAGAAGTTTGTGCCCGATGAGCTATAAATGCCTCCTCCTGCTTGCCATTCTCCTTCCACCGTCGGTGAGAGTGGTAAAAAAAGTAAATTATTCTGTTTAGAAAACAAGTAAAAAAGGTCAGGCTAGAAATAATTTTACTTCAACTTGTAAAAAAAAAGAGTAAATTAATCTGTTTAGAAAACAAGTTAAGTTTTAATGTTTAGTTTAGCAAAAGGTTATAGCTTTACAAGTAAATCTGTAAGCATATGATATGCAAGTGAGGAAGTTAAATAAGTATCTTAAAAAGATAAACGTACAGTCACATTACAAACGATTTTTAACTAGGTGTTCGACAGTAATGGTAAGTTATTGTAGGTTCTTCTATATGTAAAATATGCCACCGATGGGTTCTAGGGTGTTAGAGATAGTTAACAAACAAATGTACAGATAAACAAAAATAACAAACGATTCGTTAACAAAGGTGTTGTGGGTGTCAAACGATCATTTGTGTGACAATCTCATCTTTTTTTTTTTTTTTTTGTTGACGTTGTTATTGAAACTCGCTTATAAGCCTCGATGATTACTTCTTCATGTCACAAGGCGCCTTATTGGCTCCTAACGAACTTTCGTTTTGAAAAATTTTCGACTTCAGGTACCTCTCTCGATATGTGTAGTTCGTTGTACATAAATCTCATACTGGAGAATCGGGACTTGTCCCTCCTGGATGCTTATCTCGTTGGAGCAATTTTTCATTTCGCATCCTTCTCTTCATAAGTTCGGAGATCACCATCTTCTTGAACTACTCCATAATATTGAACAAATTGTGTCCTATTTTGTCATCATTAATGCATTTGCTAAATTGTGACTTTTTATCAATATAAGGCCTATTGTGTCCCGTAAGACTTAGCAATGTGTTACACCCATTGCATATTTTAGCCTCTAATAGAAATATACCCTTCTTATGCTAAAGAGAAAGTTTTTACGCTCTACGATGCTAAATTTTGATTGCCTTTGGATGACTATAGATATTTTATTATTTGCATATAAGTCCTTACATGAGTACCAAATAAGTAAATCATTATATCAATACGAAACGAGTGGACCAACTCGGGTGGAACTTAGTGAAGTGCCTAAGCCTAATGAAGGGAGTCGATATAGAAGACAAAACATAGAGCAGAAGCATTAAGCTTTCATCGGATAGAGGATAAGGATATAAACTTTTACAAGATAAGAATAAGATCATGTAGTTCTATGGTTTTCTCATTCTGATAAGTAGACTCATCTTGTATGGTGCCAAAGTCGTGGGGGGTTTTACATGACATGCACCTTACCTTAGTAAGAAAGACAATTAATGGAGGGTCTAAGGTGACTCCACTTGCATAAGCAAATCGGCAAATAGAAGGCCTTGGAACGAGATAAGAGAATATGAAGATGGGGACTCTTGAAGAATATATTACGGTGCTACGATTTGAGTTGCCACAAATGAAGCTATACACAATAGAGATTTATGCTAGAAGCAGAGGTCTAGGATCCAAACAATGGCACACTTATGTTAGCAAAATCGACGAACTTGGAGAGTAATTGGGTGACTCTATTATGAAGTTGTACATCATTCATGTATGACTCGAGCGCAAGTGGACGAAGTTTGATTGTCAAAGGAGCGCACATAATCGAAAGTGGCAAAAGCTCTTTCATGTGTGTCGATAAAGACTACATAAAAGAGATTATAGTCTAAATTCATCACGTAAAGATCAAAATATAACGAAGATGTCATCGGTGGCTCATCTGAGAATAATTAGAGGCAATGAGAAGTCCTTTTAGTTCCTCGTTCTCAGCTTGCATGTTTCTTTCTCTGAGGCCTCGTCATGGATTATCCCGTGGATTGTCGCAGATCACTACTACTTCTAACGAAGTACAGAATGGCCTTTCAACTCTTCCCGTAGGCTTTTCTGTCTTCTGTACTAACAGATTCGAATCAATGTTGCAGAATGGTTGACGTCAAAACAGGAACATGGGTGTGCCCTCTCATCTGCTTACTCTATCTGCTGGCCTTTCTACAAGTCGAAGGTGACAATGTGCCCATGACTCTGTTGAAAAGTGCAGTAGCTGAAGGAGCAGGTCTGTGTGTATCCATAGATTCTCTTTTGGTTCTTATACCATAGTTTTTTCGAACAAGTTTGTAGTCGGACATCTTCCCGCAGCAGCTTTCAAATGAACTCATCTTCTTATTTTCCAGTTTGCTTGGATGGAAGTCCTCCAGCGTATCATCTCTCCCCTGGTTCTGGCTCTGGTGCAAATAACTGGTTGGTTTTCGTCGAGGTCAGTTTTTTTTTTATTGAATTAGATTGCAAACATTAAGATCGGTACCTTTTTTGGTTAACCCATATCCAGATGTTGTGTGTATATATGAGTTTTGTCAACATAGGATGCCTGTCAAACCTGACTTCATCATCTAGAACTGAAGCATGAGCTATGGCATTAGATATGGTGAATGGAATGCCTCTTAGATCATGATTTATCTTTGGAACTTGTACAACTTTAATTCCTTGTCTTAGCCTTCTATATTACATGCAACGGATAGATTGTTTTGCTACACAGTAGCAGGTGCAGAAAAATTCCTTTGATAGACAAAAATAAATAAATAAATAAATAATGGGAAAGTGGGTTTACATATTAATTGTTGAAAATGAAGTAACATCACTTGTATTCTTTTTTAATTATGTGGCTATTTGCTAAAAAAAAAAAAAGAGCAATGTACACCAAGATTCACAATTTCATGTACCCATAATGTATTGATCAGGTTTTTGTTATGTATCATATCGGTTCGTATCGTTGTACCCATCATCTATATTGTTGGTATATGCCAAGTTTTAAAAAATATATGTAAAAAATAAATAATAATTTAGTACAAAGGCAAATGCAGGCCTCAAATTGAGCAAATTCAGCTTACCCTGACAAACTATTGAATCGATAAATATCATTCGAATCATACTAGTCATTACCTAAGCTTAACTAGCTAATTGGTTTGTCAACTTTATTTAGCTTAAGTCATCGGTCAAAATAATTAAAGCTAAAGTTAATAATATTATATTCATCAAACCGTTATTAATTTAATTTTAACTTTGTCCACTTCCAATCGGGGTATTAAGATATGATACATATCCAAGTACATAACATATCTGGATCCATTAAAAACATCTAAAGTTTCTAAAGAATCTGTTCTTGGTCAAGGAATAAATCCCTCCCCGGTCATTTTTCAGGGAGGAGGTTGGTGCAGCACTGTTGAAGATTGCGTAGTACGGAAGGGCAATTTTAGAGGTTCCTCTAATCATATGCCGCCTCTCTCCTTCTCTGGCATGTTAGGAGGCGTTCAGAAAAGCAATCCTGGTATGATTCATCTTCCTTCTCTACCATTTGCATTACCAACACAATTTTTTTGATGCATGTCAGATTTAACTTTGGGTGTCTCATTCAAATGATGCAATCAAATACGATAACAACGCCAACGATATGGATCTTTTGCTATCATCATATTCTTTACTTTTGATTCTTGCAATGCTTGCAGACTTCTATAACTGGAACCGTGTCAAGATTCGGTACTGTGATGGTGCCTCGTTTACAGGGGACGTCGAGAAAGTAGATCCTGTGAGCTCCTAATCCGATACTTTCTGATGTATGTTTCATTTCCTTACCAAGCAACGTCGTATCGATAACATGTCTTTCACATCTTAGGCCACAGGTCTCCACTTCAGAGGAGCCAGAGTTTGGCGAGCTATAATGAAAGATCTATTGGCCAAGGGGATGAACAAATCGGAAAACGTATGTGGATGTAGAGTGGTCATGGTCTTATCGCTCTCAAAGTTCCTGTTCTAACGTTGGCGAATGCTCGCAGGCACTTCTTGGTGGTTGCTCCGCAGGTGGATTGACTACCATACTACATTGTGACAGCTTCCGCAGTCTTCTCCCAGCGAGTGCAAAAGTGAAATGCTTCTCCGATGCTGGTTATTTCATCGATGCGTAAGTTCAACATCATACATGTGAGATAAAGAGAGATGTTAAAAAATATTGATGCGTATGATGGATTCAAACTTGAGGATTGAAAGAGTATATATACTCAAATGGCTTAAAACTTTTGGATTGGATTGGATTGGATTGATGGATCTCTAAATCTCTATCTGGCTCTAACGTTAACCACCAGAAGTACTATGGTTTCTATGAACAGGAAGGATATTTCTGGAGCAGACTCGATCCAATCCTTTTATAATGATGTTGTTCAACTTCATGTAAGCTCTGGCCTTCCATGCTCCTGATTGATGACTCCTTCCAACCTTTTTGTGATGATAATTCTGTGGTGCTTTTTTGTTTTCTGTAGGCATCAGCAAATAATTTGCCATCTTCATGCACGTCGAGGTTACCACCAAGCAAGGTGGGAAGTAATACTTTCGTTCTGGAATATATACAAAATATATCAAGTCATCTGACCTACTCTTTGGTTACGTGCAGTGCTTCTTCCCACAGAACGTGGTGGCCACAATGAAGACACCCCTTTTTATACTCAATGCAGCATACGATCAATGGCAGGTTATGACTTTAATGAGCTATACCATCTTAAATCTCCTCTCGTGAAGGTTTCTACTGTGTGACGTATGTTGCCTAATCGGGTGAGTTCGTCCACATCGCAGATCAGAAATATTTTAGTGCCAACCACTGCTGATCGCAATAATACTTGGGGAGACTGCAGGCTCGATATGAAGAAATGTTCTTCCGATCAACTAAAGACACTCCAAGGTTGGTGTTATCGTATATGTATTTGTTGTCCGACATGCGAATCGGGTTTAAAATTAATCGATATTCATTTTAGAGTTCGTCTTAAGCTAAGGTGTTCGCGAACCTAGGCCTAGACCCTACAAAGAGCTACATCGGAGGTGTATCCGAAAATATCCTTTTGATACTTCGGTTAGTAAGAGGTTATAGAATTCAATTATGTATCGAAGTTAAAGAAAACACACCTACAAGACCTTTTCTTTTTATAGTATGATAGTTTAATGTTATATAGCGATAAATGACGATGATAATGGTTACGTATATGTTTTTGTTGTCCGGAATATGAGATGGGTTCGAAATTAATCGATATCCATTTCTTAGTTCGTCTTAAGCTAATATGTTAGGAACCTAGGCCTAGATCCGCTAATATCCTTTTGATACTTAAGTTAGTAAGAGCTCGTATCGAAGTTAGAAAAAACACACCTAGAGAACCCTTTTCTTTTTATATTGTGATAGTTGACTGTTCGATAGAGGTAAATGTCGATGATAATAGTTACGTACATCATTTGGCCACCAATGAGTCATGAGATCGTGCATCGAATTTGACAATTATAAAGTAATAACTCTATCGAGTAAGTCTCACTTATAGATCGAATGGGGGTGTGATGTGTCGGTGACCGTCTTCGTGTCATGCCCCCACATTAGGCAATGATTTTCTTTTAAGAACCTATGGACCAACTGACGACTGTTAAATAGATGTAATGGGAGATTTATGTCGTCAACTGTCAAATAATTCTTCTTGGTGTCAAGAGTGAGCTAATAATACGTGGATATCAGGTTTCAGGACAACGTTCCTGAACGCATTGCCGGGGGCAGGCAGCTCGTCTACGGGAATGTTCATCCTCTCATGCTACGTTCATTGCCAATCTGGAGATGCGGATACGTGGTTTGCAGATGATTCTCCAAGGATCGATAACACCGTAAGCAGCTCTACAGCTCTCTGGAACCTTCATCACTCCTATATTATTCATTCTATCAGAAAAATGTGGATCATATTTTTTGTTTCTTTCTTTCTTGCAGCCGATTGGGAAGGCTGTGGGCGACTGGTACTTCGGTCGGAGTTCTGCTATAAGGAAGATCGACTGCCCATATCCATGCAATTCTTCGTGTCGTAATGTTGCCAAAGATTTCATGGAAGAGTAGCATTCTTGTCATATTTCCTAATCACATAAATGTTTCTCATGCGTGGCTGCATGTAAGCTTATTAAGAGATTTATGATAACTCTTTATCTGTGGAGACATAACGGTGATGAATTAGTATATATTATATGCGTCTTTGGTTGGTCTAATGCAGAGGGTTATATGTTTGTGGTACGATTATTTTTTTTTCTCTTATTTCTTTTTTTATTTTCCTTGTCTGGCGATCCGTCTTATTGACATTTTAAACGAAAATTGTTTCTTATTGATTTATTTTTTGCCTATTCTTAGATTTATTGATTAGTTTTATTCATTTAACTAGTTGGGAAATAATCCCAACTATGTTTGGATGCCCAAAGTTTGGATCTCATATGCATGGGACATGAAGTAGATTCAGAAGGTAGGGGTAGATGTTATGATCTTTGATTGACCTTAAATTTTGATCGAGAAAAAAATATATTAAAAATATAATTAATCAAATATTGAGTACAAGTAAAAAATTATATGCAAAGTTAATGATAACAAGAAAGTAAATAATTAAAAATAAAAAGTCATAAAAAAGAATGATAAATTGATTTATAACGATTTGATCCTTTCGACCTATATCAATATTTAATTCCTTTATCTTCAAGGCCACCGACCAACTTTCTTTCAACGATGAAAATTAATTATCGTCATTATAACTTTTTTCTTTTTGCTAAGATCGAGAGAATCTTTCGGCTCAATATTTTACGATTCTACCACTTAGTATGATAACTCAACTCAAAAGACAGGAAAGATTCGAACAATTGTAAATGAGAGAGATATAAAATTTTACAAGCTCAGGATTTAATACTCCATCAATCAAGTTGGAATGAGATATTTGTAGCCTCCAAAAGATTCCAAAAAATAAACTAAAATATCAAATTCTCATAATTTCATATTACCGAGTGGTACTACCCTAAACTTCGCCACAATTCTACACTCCAATGATCCTATTATCACCGTATGCAATACCACTATCAAAATGATAGATAAAGTATAGATGATGCTTATCAACTGACTCGAGTAGTATCATTACTTGAGTCAAATCATTTGATCTTTCAATACTTCAATCAGTCATCCAATGCATCGCTCTATCTTATCAACTTCACCACAACATTTGATCCTATGATAAAATGCTAAAGAACCTCTATCATGAAGTTTGATATTCGACTCGATATCAAAATTTTCGACATAATAATATTCTAGCACTATATTCGACACTTCCACTCAACATTTAACCCTTTTACAGTCCGAGTCTTTGGTCAATATGTTTCTTATGTCATTTATCTAAATAACACATTGGTTCATCAAATTTATTAAATTATTTTCATCATCAAAAATCTAAGAATTAACAATATATAACCCATCGAACAATTAAATTTGATTTTATATAAAAAAAATAAGGTGGATAATCATCAACGGATGCTCACTCAAGTTGACAAATGACCTGACCTCTTCGATTGCTTTCTCAAGATAGCCAGCCATGTTGTAAGACAATCATGAGCCCAAGTCAAATACATTGTTGCTAAGATGGTCGCACCTTTGAAGTCGATTGCATCGTCAAGTTTTAATATGATGGCATCCCACGAATAATCTATGTGGATTGATTCCTTTGTCAAGACAGGTATGTAGCCAACTCTAGACGATTACACCTTGAAGTTGGATATATCGTCGAGATGATCCCACCTTCAAATCGACTACACATTCGAGATGAATGCCTCCTAAAGTTGGATGTATCGTCAAGATGGTCACACATTTAAATCGACTACACATTGTTGCTAAGATGGTCGCACCTTTGAAGTCGATTGCATCGTCAAGTTTTAATATGAAGACATCCCACGAATAATCTATGTGGATTGATTCCTTTGTCAAGATAGGTATGTTGCCAACTCTAGACGATTACACCTTGAAGTTAGATATATCGTCGAGATGATCCCACCTTCAAATCGACTATACATTCGAGATGAATGCCTCCTAAAGTTGGACGTATCGTCAAGATGGTCACACATTTAAATCGACTATACATTCAAGATAAATGCCTCTTAAAGTTGGACATATCGTCAAGATGATCGCACCTTCAAATCGACTACACGTACGTTCAAGATGATCGCCCCTCGACCCAACTTGTCCGAATTAATTGCTTACTCAAAAGAGCCACATCGTTGAAATAGTCATGGATGCATCACGGTCAAGATAGTAGTCTCCGCCTTCAACACGATCATAACGTCAAAGTCGACTACACCTCCAAGACAATTGCACCCCTCAACTTGACCTCTTCAAATCAAATTGATTTCTCAAGATTAGCAGCTCAAACGATTGGTGGCCTCTAGACGTACGATTGCACCCTCAAGTCGGACGCGTTGTCGAGCCGATCATATCGTCAAGTCAACGTTACACCTCGAAGACAATTGCACCCCTCCGAATTGATTCCTCCTTTCTCAAGACAGCTCAAATCAAATGCATTGTCAAGTCAAGATGGACGCACTCTCTTTCTCCATCACAATCTGGCCAACTTAAAGTCCTTTGCATGGATGTCAGCCTCTCTTGGGGGCATCCTTGGAAACATCCTTGGTGGCATAGCCATCGACGAGCTCTCTCCCAAAACTATGTTCCTCATCTTTGTAGTTCTCCAGTTCTTCATGACCATCACTGTTTCTGAGAGCTCCCTAAACCTTCCCAAAAAGATGAACCGCTCATCAAAATTCTCTAGCATCTCGAAACAGATATCCGAGTTATCTTGGAGTGGCACTTGCCATATGTGTAGGTGTCTCTGGTGCCGACTTCTCGGGGTTTTCAGTAGGCATCTTGATACAGGCAGCTTGCACCCTGCTGCCTCTCTGTTGGGCATCGTGGATCCCAGATGGCAGCAGGCGTGTCAAGAAAGAGAAGTAGGGCGTTCCTTTCTATTCTTTTGGGATGTCCTTCCTCGAGGTATATCTACATCGTAGAAAAGAGGATTCCAGCCAGAGGCCAAGGCTGGAAGCTTGTGCTCGAGTCCCTCATGCTATGAATCCCTGACCTGTCTTTAAGGCTGGAAGAAAACTCCTCAATTCTGATCAGTTCTATGGGACAATTCCTGGTTGACAGGAATACCTGCCTGACCTGTCTTTAAGGCTGGAAAACTCTCAATTCTGTGGACGTGAACGTGTGTTGGTGTGAATTAAAGCTATGTTTAGGGGACAATTCCTGGTTGACAGTTGTGAAGTTAGTATTTTGAGGTGCATAAATAATGAGGTTATTCTCGAAACTTTTTTTGTGGTGAACCATCATATGTTTCAACTCTGATCAGTTCTATCATCTCAGCTAAATCATCAACGAGGTATGTTATTTGCTAAGGGATCCATCAACACTTTCTTTCCTGTAGCGACATATGGTTTACAGCTTCTATGTGTGGGATCTTCCGTCACCGACGAAAGGAATTGTGCCGCTTTAATTCTCTTTTATTATGATGCTTTCCAAGCAATCCTGCTTTCCGATGTAAGAGAAGTGAATCCTGTTTGTCCATTACGACCATCTTCTCGTAACATAGAAGTTTGTGCTCGATGAGCTATAAATGCCTCCTCCTGCTTGCCATTCTCCTTCCACCGTCGGTGAGAGTGGTAAAAAAAGTAAATTTATTCTGTTTAGAAAACAAGTAAAAAAGGTCAGGCTAGAAATAATTTTACTTCAACTTGTAAAAAAAAAAAGTAAATTAATCTGTTTAGAAAACAAGTTAAGTTTTAATGTTTAGTTTAGCAAAAGGTTATAGCTTTACAAGTAAATCTGTAAGCATATGATATGCAAGTGAGGAAGTTAAATAAGTATCTTAAAAAGATAAACGTACAGTCACATTACAAACGATTTTTAACTAGGTGTTCGACAGTAATGGTAAGTTATTGTAGGTTCTTCTATATGTAAAATATGCCACCGATGGGTTCTAGGGTGTTAGAGATAGTTAACAAACAAATGTACAGATAAACAAAAATAACAAACGATTCGTTAACAAAGGTGTTGTGGGTGTCAAACGATCATTTGTGTGACAATCTCATCTTTTTTTTTTTTTTTTGTTGACGTTGTTATTGAAACTCGCTTATAAGCCTCGATGATTACTTCTTCATGTCACAAGGCGCCTTATTGGCTCCTAACGAACTTTCGTTTTGAAAAAATTTCGACTTCAGGTACCTCCCTCGATATGTGTAGTTCGTTGTACATAAATCTCATACTGGAGAATCGGGACTTGTCCCTCCTGGATGCTTATCTCGTTGGAGCAATTTTTCATTTCGCATCCTTCTCTTCATAAGTTCGGAGATCACCATCTTCTTGAACTACTCCATAATATTGAACAAATTGTGTCCTATTTTGTCATCATTAATGCATTTGCTAAATTGTGACTTTTTATCAATATAAGGCCTATTGTGTCCCGTAAGACTTAGCAATGTGTTACACCCATTGCATATTTTAGCCTCTAATAGAAATATACCCTTCTTATGCTAAAGAGAAAGTTTTTACGCTCTACGATGCTAAATTTTGATTGCCTTTGGATGACTATAGATATTTTATTATTTGCATATAAGTCCTTACATGAGTACCAAATAAGTAAATCATTATATCAATACGAAACGAGTGGACCAACTCGGGTGGAACTTAGTGAAGTGCCTAAGCCTAATGAAGGGAGTCGATATAGAAGACAAAACATAGAGCAGAAGCATTAAGCTTTCATCGGATAGAGGATAAGGATATAAACTTTTACAAGATAAGAATAAGATCATGTAGTTCTATGGTTTTCTCATTCTGATAAGTAGACTCATCTTGTATGGTGCCAAAGTCGTGGGGGGTTTTACATGACATGCACCTTACCTTAGTAAGAAAGACAATTAATGGAGGGTCTAAGGTGACTCCACTTGCATAAGCAAATCGGCAAATAGAAGGCCTTGGAACGAGATAAGAGAATATGAAGATGGGGACTCTTGAAGAATATATTACGGTGCTACGATTTGAGTTGCCACAAATGAAGCTATACACAATAGAGATTTATGCTAGAAGCAGAGGTCTAGGATCCAAACAATGGCACACTTATGTTAGCAAAATCGACGAACTTGGAGAGTAATTGGGTGACTCTATTATGAAGTTGTACATCATTCATGTATGACTCGAGCGCAAGTGGACGAAGTTTGATTGTCAAAGGAGCGCACATAATCGAAAGTGGCAAAAGCTCTTTCATGTGTGTCGATAAAGACTACATAAAAGAGATTATAGTCTAAATTCATCACGTAAAGATCAAAATATAACGAAGATGTCATCGGTGGCTCATCTGAGAATAATTAGAGGCAATGAGAAGTCCTTTTAGTTCCTCGTTCTCAGCTTGCATGTTTCTTTCTCTGAGGCCTCGTCATGGATTATCCCGTGGATTGTCGCAGATCACTACTACTTCTAACGAAGTACAGAATGGCCTTTCAACTCTTCCCGTAGGCTTTTCTGTCTTCTGTACTAACAGATTCGAATCAATGTTGCAGAATGGTTGACGTCAAAACAGGAACATGGGTGTGCCCTCTCATCTGCTTACTCTATCTGCTGGCCTTTCTACAAGTCGAAGGTGACAATGTGCCCATGACTCTGTTGAAAAGTGCAGTAGCTGAAGGAGCAGGTCTGTGTGTATCCATAGATTCTCTTTTGGTTCTTATACCATAGTTTTTTCGAACAAGTTTGTAGTCGGACATCTTCCCGCAGCAGCTTTCAAATGAACTCATCTTCTTATTTTCCAGTTTGCTTGGATGGAAGTCCTCCAGCGTATCATCTCTCCCCTGGTTCTGGCTCTGGTGCAAATAACTGGTTGGTTTTCGTCGAGGTCAGTTTTTTTTTTATTGAATTAGATTGCAAACATTAAGATCGGTACGTTTTTTGGTTAACCCATCCATATCCAGATGTTGTGTGTATATATGAGTTTTGTCAACATAGGATGCCTGTCAAACCTGACTTCATCATCTAGAACTGAAGCATGAGCTATGGCATTAGATATGGTGAATGGAATGCCTCTTAGATCATGATTTATCTTTGGAACTTGTACAACTTTAATTCCTTGTCTTAGCCTTCTATATTACATGCAACGGATAGATTGTTTTGCTACACAGTAGTAGGTGCAGAAAAATTCCTTTGATAGACAAAAATAAATAAATAAATAAATAATGGGAAAGTGGGTTTACATATTAATTGTTGAAAATGAAGTAACATCACTTGTATTCTTTTTTAATTATGTGGCTATTTGCTAAAAAAAAAAAAAGAGCAATGTACACCAAGATTCACAATTTCATGTACCCATAATGTATTGATCAGGTTTTTGTTATGTATCATATCGGTTCGTATCGTTGTACCCATCATCTATATTGTTGGTATATGCCAAGTTTTAAAAAATATATGTAAAAAATAAATAATAATTTAGTACAAAGGCAAATGCAGGCCTCAAATTGAGCAAATTCAGCTTACCCTGACAAACTATTGAATCGATAAATATCATTCGAATCATACTAGTCATTACCTAAGCTTAACTAGCTAATTGGTTTGTCAACTTTATTTAGCTTAAGTCATCGGTCAAAATAATTAAAGCTAAAGTTAATAATATTATATTCATCAAACCGTTATTAATTTAATTTTAACTTTGTCCACTTCCAATCGGGGTATTAAGATATGATACATATCCAAGTACATAACATATCTGGATCCATTAAAAACATCTAAAGTTTCTAAAGAATCTGTTCTTGGTCAAGGAATAAATCCCTCCCCGGTCATTTTGCAGGGAGGAGGTTGGTGCAGCACTGTTGAAGATTGCGTAGTACGGAAGGGCAATTTTAGAGGTTCCTCTAATCATATGCCGCCTCTCTCCTTCTCTGGCATGTTAGGAGGCGTTCAGAAAAGCAATCCTGGTATGATTCATCTTCCTTCTCTACCATTTGCATTACCAACACAATTTTTTTGATGCATGTCAGATTTAACTTTGGGTGTCTCATTCAAATGATGCAATCAAATACGATAACAACGCCAACGATATGGATCTTTTGCTATCATCATATTCTTTACTTTTGATTCTTGCAATGCTTGCAGACTTCTATAACTGGAACCGTGTCAAGATTCGGTACTGTGATGGTGCCTCGTTTACAGGGGACGTCGAGAAAGTAGATCCTGTGAGCTCCTAATCCGATACTTTCTGATGTATGTTTCATTTCCTTACCAAGCAACGTCGTATCGATAACATGTCTTTCACATCTTAGGCCACAGGTCTCCACTTCAGAGGAGCCAGAGTTTGGCGAGCTATAATGAAAGATCTATTGGCCAAGGGGATGAACAAATCGGAAAACGTATGTGGATGTAGAGTGGTCATGGTCTTATCGCTCTCAAAGTTCCTGTTCTAACGTTGGCGAATGCTCGCAGGCACTTCTTGGTGGTTGCTCCGCAGGTGGATTGACTACCATACTACATTGTGACAGCTTCCGCAGTCTTCTCCCAGCGAGTGCAAAAGTGAAATGCTTCTCCGATGCTGGTTATTTCATCGATGCGTAAGTTCAACATCATACATGTGAGATAAAGAGAGATGTTAAAAAATATTGATGCGTATGATGGATTCAAACTTGAGGATTGAAAGAGTATATATACTCAAATGGCTTAAAACTTTTGGATTGGATTGGATTGGATTGATGGATCTCTAAATCTCTATCTGGCTCTAACGTTAACCACCAGAAGTACTATGGTTTCTATGAACAGGAAGGATATTTCTGGAGCAGACTCGATCCAATCCTTTTATAATGATGTTGTTCAACTTCATGTAAGCTCTGGCCTTCCATGCTCCTGATTGATGACTCCTTCCAACCTTTTTGTGATGATAATTCTGTGGTGCTTTTTTGTTTTCTGTAGGCATCAGCAAATAATTTGCCATCTTCATGCACGTCGAGGTTACCACCAAGCAAGGTGGGAAGTAATACTTTCGTTCTGGAATATATACAAAATATATCAAGTCATCTGACCTACTCTTTGGTTACGTGCAGTGCTTCTTCCCACAGAACGTGGTGGCCACAATGAAGACACCCCTTTTTATACTCAATGCAGCATACGATCAATGGCAGGTTATGACTTTAATGAGCTATACCATCTTAAATCTCCTCTCGTGAAGGTTTCTACTGTGTGACGTATGTTGCCTAATCGGGTGAGTTCGTCCACATCGCAGATCAGAAATATTTTAGTGCCAACCACTGCTGATCGCAATAATACTTGGGGAGACTGCAGGCTCGATATGAAGAAATGTTCTTCCGATCAACTAAAGACACTCCAAGGTTGGTGTTATCGTATATGTATTTGTTGTCCGACATGCGAATCGGGTTTAAAATTAATCGATATTCATTTTAGAGTTCGTCTTAAGCTAAGGTGTTCGCGAACCTAGGCCTAGACCCTACAAAGAGCTACATCGGAGGTGTATCCGAAAATATCCTTTTGATACTTCGGTTAGTAAGAGGTTATAGAATTCAATTATGTATCGAAGTTAAAGAAAACACACCTACAGGACCTTTTCTTTTTATAGTGTGATAGTTTAATGTTATATAGCGATAAATGACGATGATAATGGTTACGTATATGTTTTTGTTGTCCGGAATATGAGATGGGTTCGAAATTAATCGATATCCATTTTTTAGTTCGTCTTAAGCTAATATGTTAGGAACCTAGGCCTAGATCCGCTAATATCCTTTTGATACTTAAGTTAGTAAGAGCTCGTATCGAAGTTAGAAAAAACACACCTAGAGAACCCTTTTCTTTTTATATTGTGATAGTTGACTGTTCGATAGAGGTAAATGTCGATGATAATAGTTACGTACATCATTTGGCCACCAATGAGTCATGAGATCGTGCATCGAATTTGACAATTATAAAGTAATAACTCTATCGAGTAAGTCTCACTTATAGATCGAATGGGGGTGTGATGTGTCGGTGACCGTCTTCGTGTCATGCCCCCACATTAGGCAATGATTTTCTTTTAAGAACCTGTGGACCAACTGACGACTGTTAAATAGATGTAATGGGAGATTTATGTCGTCAACTGTCAAATAATTCTTCTTGGTGTCAAGAGTGAGCTAATAATACGTGGATATCAGGTTTCAGGACAACGTTCCTGAACGCATTGCCGGGGGCAGGCAGCTCGTCTACGGGAATGTTCATCCTCTCATGCTACGTTCATTGCCAATCTGGAGATGCGGATACGTGGTTTGCAGATGATTCTCCAAGGATCGATAACACCGTAAGCAGCTCTACAGCTCTCTGGAACCTTCATCACTCCTATATTATTCATTCTATCAGAAAAATGTGGATCATATTTTTTGTTTCTTTCTTTCTTGCAGCCGATTGGGAAGGCTGTGGGCGACTGGTACTTCGGTCGGAGTTCTGCTCTAAGGAAGATCGACTGCCCATATCCATGCAATTCTTCGTGTCGTAATGTTGCCAAAGATTTCATGGAAGAGTAGCATTCTTGTCATATTTCCTAATCACATAAATGTTTCTCATGCGTGGCTGCATGTAAGCTTATTAAGAGATTTATGATAACTCTTTATCTGTGGAGACATAACGGTGATGAATTAGTATATATTATATGCGTCTTTGGTTGGTCTAATGCAGAGGGTTATATGTTTGTGGTACGATTATTTTTTTTTCTCTTATTTCTTTTTTTATTTTCCTTGTCTGGCGATCCGTCTTATTGACATTTTAAACGAAAATTGTTTCTTATTGATTTATTTTTTGCCTATTCTTAGATTTATTGATTAGTTTTATTCATTTAACTAGTTGGGAAATAATCCCAACTATGTTTGGATGCCCAAAGTTTGGATCTCATATGCATGGGACATGAAGTAGATTCAGAAGGTAGGGGTAGATGTTATGATCTTTGATTGACCTTAAATTTTGATCGAGAAAAAAATATATTAAAAATATAATTAATCAAATATTGAGTACAAGTAAAAAATTATATGCAAAGTTAATGATAACAAGAAAGTAAATAATTAAAAATAAAAAGTCATAAAAAAGAATGATAAATTGATTTATAACGATTTGATCCTTTCGACCTATATCAATATTTAATTCCTTTATCTTCAAGGCCACCGACCAACTTTCTTTCAACGATGAAAATTAATTATCGTCATTATAACTTTTTTCTTTTTGCTAAGATCGAGAGAATCTTTCGGCTCAATATTTTACGATTCTACCACTTAGTATGATAACTCAACTCAAAAGACAGGAAAGATTCGAACAATTGTAAATGAGAGAGATATAAAATTTTACAAGCTCAGGATTTAATACTCCATCAATCAAGTTGGAATGAGATATTTGTAGCCTCCAAAAGATTCCAAAAAATAAACTAAAATATCAAATTCTCATAATTTCATATTACCGAGTGGTACTACCCTAAACTTCGCCACAATTCTACACTCCAATGATCCTATTATCACCGTATGCAATACCACTATCAAAATGATAGATAAAGTATAGATGATGCTTATCAACTGACTCGAGTAGTATCATTACTTGAGTCAAATCATTTGATCTTTCAATACTTCAATCAGTCATCCAATGCATCGCTCTATCTTATCAACTTCACCACAACATTTGATCCTATGATAAAATGCTAAAGAACCTCTATCATGAAGTTTGATATTCGACTCGATATCAAAATTTTCGACATAATAATATTCTAGCACTATATTCGACACTTCCACTCAACATTTAACCCTTTTACGGTCCGAGTCTTTGGTCAATATGTTTCTTATGTCATTTATCTAAATAACACATTGGTTCATCAAATTTATTAAATTATTTTCATCATCAAAAATCTTAGAATTAACAATATATAACCCATCGAACAATTAAATTTGATTTTATATAAAAAAAATAAGGTGGATAATCATCAACGGATGCTCACTCAAGTTGACAAATGACCTGACCTCTTCGATTGCTTTCTCAAGATAGCCAGCCATGTTGTAAGACAATCATGAGCCCAAGTCAAATACATTGTTGCTAAGATGGTCGCACCTTTGAAGTCGATTGCATCGTCAAGTTTTAATATGATGGCATCCCACGAATAATCTATGTGGATTGATTCCTTTGTCAAGACAGGTATGTAGCCAACTCTAGACGATTACACCTTGAAGTTGGATATATCGTCGAGATGATCCCACCTTCAAATCGACTACACATTCGAGATGAATGCCTCCTAAAGTTGGATGTATCGTCAAGATGGTCACACATTTAAATCGACTACACATTGTTGCTAAGATGGTCGCACCTTTGAAGTCGATTGCATCGTCAAGTTTTAATATGAAGACATCCCACGAATAATCTATGTGGATTGATTCCTTTGTCAAGATAGGTATGTTGCCAACTCTAGACGATTACACCTTGAAGTTAGATATATCGTCGAGATGATCCCACCTTCAAATCGACTATACATTCGAGATGAATGCCTCCTAAAGTTGGACGTATCGTCAAGATGGTCACACATTTAAATCGACTATACATTCAAGATAAATGCCTCTTAAAGTTGGACATATCGTCAAGATGATCGCACCTTCAAATCGACTACACGTACGTTCAAGATGATCGCCCCTCGACCCAACTTGTCCGAATGAATTGCTTACTCAAAAGAGCCACATCGTTGAAATAGTCATGGATGCATCACGGTCAAGATAGTAGTCTCCGCCTTCAACACGATCATAACGTCAAAGTCGACTACACCTCCAAGACAATTGCACCCCTCAACTTGACCTCTTCAAATCAAATTGATTTCTCAAGATTAGCAGCTCAAACGATTGGTGGCCTCTAGACGTACGATTGCACCCTCAAGTCGGACGCGTTGTCGAGCCGATCATATCGTCAAGTCAACGTTACACCTCGAAGACAATTGCACCCCTCCGAATTGATTCCTCCTTTCTCAAGACAGCTCAAATCAAATGCATTGTCAAGTCAAGATGGACGCACTCTCTTTCTCCATCACAATCTGGCCAACTTAAAGTCCTTTGCATGGATGTCAGCCTCTCTTGGGGGCATCCTTGGAAACATCCTTGGTGGCATAGCCATCGACGAGCTCTCTCCCAAAACTATGTTCCTCATCTTTGTAGTTCTCCAGTTCTTCATGACCATCACTGTTTCTGAGAGCTCCAAAAAGATGAACCGCTCATCAAAATTCTCTAGCATCTCGAAACAGATATCCGAGTTATCTTGGAGTGGCACTTGCCATATGTGTAGGTGTCTCTGGTGCCGACTTCTCGGGGTTTTCAGTAGGCATCTTGATACAGGCAGCTTGCACCCTGCTGCCTCTCTGTTGGGCATCGTGGATCCCAGATGGCAGCAGGCGTGTCAAGAAAGAGAAGTAGGGCGTTCCTTTCTATTCTTTTGGGATGTCCTTCCTCGAGGTATATCTACATCGTAGAAAAGAGGATTCCAGCCAGAGGCCAAGGCTGGAAGCTTGTGCTCGAGTCCCTCATGCTATGAATCCCTGACCTGTCTTTAAGGCTGGAAGAAAACTCCTCAATTCTGATCAGTTCTATGGGACAATTCCTGGTTGACAGGAATACCTGCCTGACCTGTCTTTAAGGCTGGAAAACTCTCAATTCTGTGGACGTGAACGTGTGTTGGTGTGAATTAAAGCTATGTTTAGGGGACAATTCCTGGTTGACAGTTGTGAAGTTAGTATTTTGAGGTGCATAAATAATGAGGTTATTCTCGAAACTTTTTTTGTGGTGAACCATCATATGTTTCAACTCTGATCAGTTCTATCATCTCAGCTAAATCATCAACGAGGTATGTTATTTGCTAAGGGATCCATCAACACTTTCTTTCCTGTAGCGACATATGGTTTACAGCTTCTATGTGTGGGATCTTCCGTCACCGACGAAAGGAATTGTGCCGCTTTAATTCTCTTTTATTATGATGCTTTCCAAGCAATCCTGCTTTCCGATGTAAGAGAAGTGAATCCTGTTTGTCCATTACGACCATCTTCTCGTAACATAGAAGTTTGTGATCGATGAGCTATAAATGCCTCCTCCTGCTTGCCATTCTCCTTCCACCGTCGGTGAGAGTGGTAAAAAAAGTAAATTATTCTGTTTAGAAAACAAGTAAAAAAGGTCAGGCTAGAAATAATTTTACTTCAACTTGTAAAAAAAAAAAGTAAATTAATCTGTTTAGAAAACAAGTTAAGTTTTAATGTTTAGTTTAGCAAAAGGTTATAGCTTTACAAGTAAATCTGTAAGCATATGATATGCAAGTGAGGAAGTTAAATAAGTATCTTAAAAAGATAAACGTACAGTCACATTACAAACGATTTTTAACTAGGTGTTCGACAGTAATGGTAAGTTATTGTAGGTTCTTCTATATGTAAAATATGCCACCGATGGGTTCTAGGGTGTTAGAGATAGTTAACAAACAAATGTACAGATAAACAAAAATAACAAACGATTCGTTAACAAAGGTGTTGTGGGTGTCAAACGATCATTTGTGTGACAATCTCATCTTTTTTTTTTTTTTTTTTTTTGTTGACGTTGTTATTGAAACTCGCTTATAAGCCTCGATGATTACTTCTTCATGTCACAAGGCGCCTTATTGGCTCCTAACGAACTTTCGTTTTGAAAAATTTTCGACTTCAGGTACCTCCCTCGATATGTGTAGTTCGTTGTACATAAATCTCATACTGGAGAATCGGGACTTGTCCCTCCTGGATGCTTATCTCGTTGGAGCAATTTTTCATTTCGCATCCTTCTCTTCATAAGTTCGGAGATCACCATCTTCTTGAACTACTCCATAATATTGAACAAATTGTGTCCTATTTTGTCATCATTAATGCATTTGCTAAATTGTGACTTTTTATCAATATAAGGCCTATTGTGTCCCGTAAGACTTAGCAATGTGTTACACCCATTGCATATTTTAGCCTCTAATAGAAATATACCCTTCTTATGCTAAAGAGAAAGTTTTTACGCTCTACGATGCTAAATTTTGATTGCCTTTGGATGACTATAGATATTTTATTATTTGCATATAAGTCCTTACATGAGTACCAAATAAGTAAATCATTATATGAATACGAAACGAGTGGACCAACTCGGGTGGAACTTAGTGAAGTGCCTAAGCCTAATGAAGGGAGTCGATATAGAAGACAAAACATAGAGCAGAAGCATTAAGCTTTCATCGGATAGAGGATAAGGATATAAACTTTTACAAGATAAGAATAAGATCATGTAGTTCTATGGTTTTCTCATTCTGATAAGTAGACTCATCTTGTATGGTGCCAAAGTCGTGGGGGGTTTTACATGACATGCACCTTACCTTAGTAAGAAAGACAATTAATGGAGGGTCTAAGGTGACTCCACTTGCATAAGCAAATCGGCAAATAGAAGGCCTTGGAACGAGATAAGAGAATATGAAGATGGGGACTCTTGAAGAATATATTACGGTGCTACGATTTGAGTTGCCACAAATGAAGCTATACACAATAGAGATTTATGCTAGAAGCAGAGGTCTAGGATCCAAACAATGGCACACTTATGTTAGCAAAATCGACGAACTTGGAGAGTAATTGGGTGACTCTATTATGAAGTTGTACATCATTCATGTATGACTCGAGCGCAAGTGGACGAAGTTTGATTGTCAAAGGAGCCCACATAATCGAAAGTGGCAAAAGCTCTTTCATGTGTGTCGATAAAGACTACATAAAAGAGATTATAGTCTAAATTCATCACGTAAAGATCAAAATATAACGAAGATGTCATCGGTGGCTCATCTGAGAATAATTAGAGGCAATGAGAAGTCCTTTTAGTTCCTCGTTCTCAGCTTGCATGTTTCTTTCTCTGAGGCCTCGTCATGGATTATCCCGTGGATTGTCGCAGATCACTACTACTTCTAACGAAGTACAGAATGGCCTTTCAACTCTTCCCGTAGGCTTTTCTGTCTTCTGTACTAACAGATTCGAATCAATGTTGCAGAATGGTTGACGTCAAAACAGGAACATGGGTGTGCCCTCTCATCTGCTTACTCTATCTGCTGGCCTTTCTACAAGTCGAAGGTGACAATGTGCCCATGACTCTGTTGAAAAGTGCAGTAGCTGAAGGAGCAGGTCTGTGTGTATCCATAGATTCTCTTTTGGTTCTTATACCATAGTTTTTTCGAACAAGTTTGTAGTCGGACATCTTCCCGCAGCAGCTTTCAAATGAACTCATCTTCTTATTTTCCAGTTTGCTTGGATGGAAGTCCTCCAGCGTATCATCTCTCCCCTGGTTCTGGCTCTGGTGCAAATAACTGGTTGGTTTTCGTCGAGGTCAGTTTTTTTTTTATTGAATTAGATTGCAAACATTAAGATCGGTACGTTTTTTGGTTAACCCATATCCAGATGTTGTGTGTATATATGAGTTTTGTCAACATAGGATGCCTGTCAAACCTGACTTCATCATCTAGAACTGAAGCATGAGCTATGGCATTAGATATGGTGAATGGAATGCCTCTTAGATCATGATTTATCTTTGGAACTTGTACAACTTTAATTCCTTGTCTTAGCCTTCTATATTACATGCAACGGATAGATTGTTTTGCTACACAGTAGTAGGTGCAGAAAAATTCCTTTGATAGACAAAAATAAATAAATAAATAAATAAAGGGAAAGTGGGTTTACATATTAATTGTTGAAAATGAAGTAACATCACTTGTATTCTTTTTTAATTATGTGGCTATTTGCTAAAAAAAAAAAAGAGCAATGTACACCAAGATTCACAATTTCATGTACCCATAATGTATTGATCAGGTTTTTGTTATGTATCATATCGGTTCGTATCGTTGTACCCATCATCTATATTGTTGGTATATGCCAAGTTTTAAAAAATATATGTAAAAAATAAATAATAATTTAGTACAAAGGCAAATGCAGGCCTCAAATTGAGCAAATTCAGCTTACCCTGACAAACTATTGAATCGATAAATATCATTCGAATCATACTAGTCATTACCTAAGCTTAACTAGCTAATTGGTTTGTCAACTTTATTTAGCTTAAGTCATCGGTCAAAATAATTAAAGCTAAAGTTAATAATATTATATTCATCAAACCGTTATTAATTTAATTTTAACTTTGTCCACTTCCAATCGGGGTATTAAGATATGATACATATCCAAGTACATAACATATCTGGATCCATTAAAAACATCTAAAGTTTCTAAAGAATCTGTTCTTGGTCAAGGAATAAATCCCTCCCCGGTCATTTTGCAGGGAGGAGGTTGGTGCAGCACTGTTGAAGATTGCGTAGTACGGAAGGGCAATTTTAGAGGTTCCTCTAATCATATGCCGCCTCTCTCCTTCTCTGGCATGTTAGGAGGCGTTCAGAAAAGCAATCCTGGTATGATTCATCTTCCTTCTCTACCATTTGCATTACCAACACAATTTTTTTGATGCATGTCAGATTTAACTTTGGGTGTCTCATTCAAATGATGCAATCAAATACGATAACAACGCCAACGATATGGATCTTTTGCTATCATCATATTCTTTACTTTTGATTCTTGCAATGCTTGCAGACTTCTATAACTGGAACCGTGTCAAGATTCGGTACTGTGATGGTGCCTCGTTTACAGGGGACGTCGAGAAAGTAGATCCTGTGAGCTCCTAATCCGATACTTTCTGATGTATGTTTCATTTCCTTACCAAGCAACGTCGTATCGATAACATGTCTTTCACATCTTAGGCCACAGGTCTCCACTTCAGAGGAGCCAGAGTTTGGCGAGCTATAATGAAAGATCTATTGGCCAAGGGGATGAACAAATCGGAAAACGTATGTGGATGTAGAGTGGTCATGGTCTTATCGCTCTCAAAGTTCCTGTTCTAACGTTGGCGAATGCTCGCAGGCACTTCTTGGTGGTTGCTCCGCAGGTGGATTGACTACCATACTACATTGTGACAGCTTCCGCAGTCTTCTCCCAGCGAGTGCAAAAGTGAAATGCTTCTCCGATGCTGGTTATTTCATCGATGCGTAAGTTCAACATCATACATGTGAGATAAAGAGAGATGTTAAAAAATATTGATGCGTATGATGGATTCAAACTTGAGGATTGAAAGAGTATATATACTCAAATGGCTTAAAACTTTTGGATTGGATTGGATTGATGGATCTCTAAATCTCTATCTGGCTCTAACGTTAACCACCAGAAGTACTATGGTTTCTATGAACAGGAAGGATATTTCTGGAGCAGACTCGATCCAATCCTTTTATAATGATGTTGTTCAACTTCATGTAAGCTCTGGCCTTCCATGCTCCTGATTGATGACTCCTTCCAACCTTTTTGTGATGATAATTCTGTGGTGCTTGCTTTTTTGTTTTCTGTAGGCATCAGCAAATAATTTGCCATCTTCATGCACGTCGAGGTTACCACCAAGCAAGGTGGGAAGTAATACTTTCGTTCTGGAATATATACAAAATATATCAAGTCATCTGACCTACTCTTTGGTTACGTGCAGTGCTTCTTCCCACAGAACGTGGTGGCCACAATGAAGACACCCCTTTTTATACTCAATGCAGCATACGATCAATGGCAGGTTATGACTTTAATGAGCTATACCATCTTAAATCTCCTCTCGTGAAGGTTTCTACTGTGTGACGTATGTTGCCTAATCGGGTGAGTTCGTCCACATCGCAGATCAGAAATATTTTAGTGCCAACCACTGCTGATCGCAATAATACTTGGGGAGACTGCAGGCTCGATATGAAGAAATGTTCTTCCGATCAACTAAAGACACTCCAAGGTTGGTGTTATCGTATATGTATTTGTTGTCCGACATGCGAATCGGGTTTAAAATTAATCGATATTCATTTTAGAGTTCGTCTTAAGCTAAGGTGTTCGCGAACCTAGGCCTAGACCCTACAAAGAGCTACATCGGAGGTGTATCCGAAAATATCCTTTTGATACTTCGGTTAGTAAGAGGTTATAGAATTCAATTATGTATCGAAGTTAAAGAAAACACACCTACAGGACCTTTTCTTTTTATAGTGTGATAGTTTAATGTTATATAGCGATAAATGACGATGATAATGGTTACGTATATGTTTTTGTTGTCCGGAATATGAGATGGGTTCGAAATTAATCGATATCCATTTTTTAGTTCGTCTTAAGCTAATATGTTAGGAACCTAGGCCTAGATCCGCTAATATCCTTTTGATACTTAAGTTAGTAAGAGCTCGTATCGAAGTTAGAAAAAACACACCTAGAGAACCCTTTTCTTTTTATATTGTGATAGTTGACTGTTCGATAGAGGTAAATGTCGATGATAATAGTTACGTACATCATTTGGCCACCAATGAGTCATGAGATCGTGCATCGAATTTGACAATTATAAAGTAATAACTCTATCGAGTAAGTCTCACTTATAGATCGAATGGGGGTGTGATGTGTCGGTGACCGTCTTCGTGTCATGCCCCCACATTAGGCAATGATTTTCTTTTAAGAACCTGTGGACCAACTGACGACTGTTAAATAGATGTAATGGGAGATTTATGTCGTCAACTGTCAAATAATTCTTCTTGGTGTCAAGAGTGAGCTAATAATACGTGGATATCAGGTTTCAGGACAACGTTCCTGAACGCATTGCCGGGGGCAGGCAGCTCGTCTACGGGAATGTTCATCCTCTCATGCTACGTTCATTGCCAATCTGGAGATGCGGATACGTGGTTTGCAGATGATTCTCCAAGGATCGATAACACCGTAAGCAGCTCTACAGCTCTCTGGAACCTTCATCACTCCTATATTATTCATTCTATCAGAAAAATGTGGATCATATTTTTTGTTTCTTTCTTTCTTGCAGCCGATTGGGAAGGCTGTGGGCGACTGGTACTTCGGTCGGAGTTCTGCTATAAGGAAGATCGACTGCCCATATCCATGCAATTCTTCGTGTCGTAATGTTGCCAAAGATTTCATGGAAGAGTAGCATTCTTGTCATATTTCCTAATCACATAAATGTTTCTCATGCGTGGCTGCATGTAAGCTTATTAAGAGATTTATGATAACTCTTTATCTGTGGAGACATAACGGTGATGAATTAGTATATATCATATGCGTCTTTGGTTGGTCTAATGCACAGGGTTATATGTTTGTGGTACGATTATTTTTTTTCTTCTCTTATTTCTTTTTTTATTTTCCTTGTCTGGCGATCCGTCTTATTGACATTTTAAACGAAAATTGTTTCTTATTGATTTATTTTTTGCCTATTCTTAGATTTATTGATTAGTTTTATTCATTTAACTAGTTGGGAAATAATCCCAACTATGTTTGGATGCCCAAAGTTTGGATCTCATATGCATGGGACATGAAGTAGATTCAGAAGGTAGGGGTAGATGTTATGATCTTTGATTGACCTTAAATTTTGATCGAGAAAAAAATATATTAAAAATATAATTAATCAAATATTGAGTACAAGTAAAAAATTATATGCAAAGTTAATGATAACAAGAAAGTAAATAAATAAAAATAAAAAGTCATAAAAAAGAATGATAAATTGATTTATAACGATTTGATCCTTTCGACCTATATCAATATTTAATTCCTTTATCTTCAAGGCCATCGACCAACTTTCTTTCAACGATGAAAATTAATTATCGTCATTATAACTTTTTTCTTTTTGCTAAGATCGAGAGAATCTTTCGGCTCAATATTTTACGATTCTACCACTTAGTATGATAACTCAACTCAAAAGACAGGAAAGATTCGAACAATTGTAAATGAGAGAGATATAAAATTTTACAAGCTCAGGATTTAATACTCCATCAATCAAGTTGGAATGAGATATTTGTAGCCTCCAAAAGCTTCCAAAAAATAAACTAAAATATCAAATTCTCATAATTTCACATTACGAGTGGTACTACCCTTAACTTCAGAGCCACAATTCTACAACTCCAATGATCCTATTATCACCGTATGCAATACCACTATCAAAATGATAGATAAAGTATAGATGAGGCTTATCAACTGACTCGAGTAGTATCATTACTTGAGTCAAATCATTTGATCTTTAAACACTTCAATCGGACATCCAACGCATGACTCTATCTTGTCAACTTCACCACGACATCCGATATTATGATAAGATGCTCAAGAACCTCTATCATGAAGTTTGATCTTCGAGTCGATATCCAATTTTTCGACATAATAATCTTCTAGCACAATATTCGACACTTCCACTCAACATTTAACCCTTTTACACGGTCCGAGTCTTTGGTCAATATGTTTATTATGTCATATATCTAAATAACACATTGGTTCATCAAATTTATTAATTATTTTCATCATCGAAATCTAGGAATTAACAATATATAACCCATCGAACAATTAAATTTGATTTTATATAAAAAAAATAAGGTGGATAATCATCAACGGATGCTCACTCAAGTTGACAAATGACCTGACCTCTTCGATTGCTTTCTCAAGATAGCCAGCCATGTTGTAAGACAATCATGAGCCCAAGTCAAATACATTGTTGCTAAGATGGTCGCACCTTTGAAGTCGATTGCATCGTCAAGTTTTAATATGATGGCATCCCACGAATAATCTATGTGGATTGATTCCTTTGTCAAGACAGGTATGTAGCCAACTCTAGACGATTACACCTTGAAGTTGGATATATCGTCGAGATGATCCCACCTTCAAATCGACTACACATTCGAGATGAATGCCTCCTAAAGTTGGATGTATCGTCAAGATGGTCACACATTTAAATCGACTACACATTGTTGCTAAGATGGTCGCACCTTTGAAGTCGATTGCATCGTCAAGTTTTAATATGAAGACATCCCACGAATAATCTATGTGGATTGATTCCTTTGTCAAGATAGGTATGTTGCCAACTCTAGACGATTACACCTTGAAGTTAGATATATCGTCGAGATGATCCCACCTTCAAATCGACTATACATTCGAGATGAATGCCTCCTAAAGTTGGACGTATCGTCAAGATGGTCACACATTTAAATCGACTATACATTCAAGATAAATGCCTCTTAAAGTTGGACATATCGTCAAGATGATCGCACCTTCAAATCGACTACACGTACGTTCAAGATGATCGCCCCTCGACCCAACTTGTCCGAATGAATTGCTTACTCAAAAGAGCCACATCGTTGAAATAGTCATGGATGCATCACGGTCAAGATAGTAGTCTCCGCCTTCAACACGATCATAACGTCAAAGTCGACTACACCTCCAAGACAATTGCACCCCTCAACTTGACCTCTTCAAATCAAATTGATTTCTCAAGATTAGCAGCTCAAACGATTGGTGGCCTCTAGACGTACGATTGCACCCTCAAGTCGGACGCGTTGTCGAGCCGATCATATCGTCAAGTCAACGTTACACCTCGAAGACAATTGCACCCCTCCGAATTGATTCCTCCTTTCTCAAGAC
Source organism: Ensete ventricosum (assembly GCA_029747655.1). Lineage (NCBI taxonomy): Eukaryota > Viridiplantae > Streptophyta > Magnoliopsida > Zingiberales > Musaceae > Ensete > Ensete ventricosum. Next base: position 54,196 of record JAQQAF010000048.1, on the reverse strand, counting down.
AGCTCAAATCAAATGCATTGTCAAGTCAAGATGGACGCACTCTCTTTCTCCATCACAATCTGGCCAACTTAAAGTCCTTTGCATGGATGTCAGCCTCTCTTGGGGGCATCCTTGGAAACATCCTTGGTGGCATAGCCATCGACGAGCTCTCTCCCAAAACTATGTTCCTCATCTTTGTAGTTCTCCAGTTCTTCATGACCATCACTGTTTCTGAGAGCTCCAAAAAGATGAACCGCTCATCAAAATTCTCTAGCATCTCGAAACAGATATCCGAGTTATCTTGGAGTGGCACTTGCCATATGTGTAGGTGTCTCTGGTGCCGACTTCTCGGGGTTTTCAGTAGGCATCTTGATACAGGCAGCTTGCACCCTGCTGCCTCTCTGTTGGGCATCGTGGATCCCAGATGGCAGCAGGCGTGTCAAGAAAGAGAAGTAGGGCGTTCCTTTCTATTCTTTTGGGATGTCCTTCCTCGAGGTATATCTACATCGTAGAAAAGAGGATTCCAGCCAGAGGCCAAGGCTGGAAGCTTGTGCTCGAGTCCCTCATGCTATGAATCCCTGACCTGTCTTTAAGGCTGGAAGAAAACTCCTCAATTCTGATCAGTTCTATGGGACAATTCCTGGTTGACAGGAATACCTGCCTGACCTGTCTTTAAGGCTGGAAAACTCTCAATTCTGTGGACGTGAACGTGTGTTGGTGTGAATTAAAGCTATGTTTAGGGGACAATTCCTGGTTGACAGTTGTGAAGTTAGTATTTTGAGGTGCATAAATAATGAGGTTATTCTCGAAACTTTTTTTGTGGTGAACCATCATATGTTTCAACTCTGATCAGTTCTATCATCTCAGCTAAATCATCAACGAGGTATGTTATTTGCTAAGGGATCCATCAACACTTTCTTTCCTGTAGCGACATATGGTTTACAGCTTCTATGTGTGGGATCTTCCGTCACCGACGAAAGGAATTGTGCCGCTTTAATTCTCTTTTATTATGATGCTTTCCAAGCAATCCTGCTTTCCGATGTAAGAGAAGTGAATCCTGTTTGTCCATTACGACCATCTTCTCGTAACATAGAAGTTTGTGATCGATGAGCTATAAATGCCTCCTCCTGCTTGCCATTCTCCTTCCACCGTCGGTGAGAGTGGTAAAAAAAGTAAATTATTCTGTTTAGAAAACAAGTAAAAAAGGTCAGGCTAGAAATAATTTTACTTCAACTTGTAAAAAAAAAAAGTAAATTAATCTGTTTAGAAAACAAGTTAAGTTTTAATGTTTAGTTTAGCAAAAGGTTATAGCTTTACAAGTAAATCTGTAAGCATATGATATGCAAGTGAGGAAGTTAAATAAGTATCTTAAAAAGATAAACGTACAGTCACATTACAAACGATTTTTAACTAGGTGTTCGACAGTAATGGTAAGTTATTGTAGGTTCTTCTATATGTAAAATATGCCACCGATGGGTTCTAGGGTGTTAGAGATAGTTAACAAACAAATGTACAGATAAACAAAAATAACAAACGATTCGTTAACAAAGGTGTTGTGGGTGTCAAACGATCATTTGTGTGACAATCTCATCTTTTTTTTTCTTTTTTTTTTTTGTTGACGTTGTTATTGAAACTCGCTTATAAGCCTCGATGATTACTTCTTCATGTCACAAGGCGCCTTATTGGCTCCTAACGAACTTTCGTTTTGAAAAATTTTCGACTTCAGGTACCTCCCTCGATATGTGTAGTTCGTTGTACATAAATCTCATACTGGAGAATCGGGACTTGTCCCTCCTGGATGCTTATCTCGTTGGAGCAATTTTTCATTTCGCATCCTTCTCTTCATAAGTTCGGAGATCACCATCTTCTTGAACTACTCCATAATATTGAACAAATTGTGTCCTATTTTGTCATCATTAATGCATTTGCTAAATTGTGACTTTTTATCAATATAAGGCCTATTGTGTCCCGTAAGACTTAGCAATGTGTTACACCCATTGCATATTTTAGCCTCTAATAGAAATATACCCTTCTTATGCTAAAGAGAAAGTTTTTACGCTCTACGATGCTAAATTTTGATTGCCTTTGGATGACTATAGATATTTTATTATTTGCATATAAGTCCTTACATGAGTACCAAATAAGTAAATCATTATATGAATACGAAACGAGTGGACCAACTCGGGTGGAACTTAGTGAAGTGCCTAAGCCTAATGAAGGGAGTCGATATAGAAGACAAAACATAGAGCAGAAGCATTAAGCTTTCATCGGATAGAGGATAAGGATATAAACTTTTACAAGATAAGAATAAGATCATGTAGTTCTATGGTTTTCTCATTCTGATAAGTAGACTCATCTTGTATGGTGCCAAAGTCGTGGGGGGTTTTACATGACATGCACCTTACCTTAGTAAGAAAGACAATTAATGGAGGGTCTAAGGTGACTCCACTTGCATAAGCAAATCGGCAAATAGAAGGCCTTGGAACGAGATAAGAGAATATGAAGATGGGGACTCTTGAAGAATATATTACGGTGCTACGATTTGAGTTGCCACAAATGAAGCTATACACAATAGAGATTTATGCTAGAAGCAGAGGTCTAGGATCCAAACAATGGCACACTTATGTTAGCAAAATCGACGAACTTGGAGAGTAATTGGGTGACTCTATTATGAAGTTGTACATCATTCATGTATGACTCGAGCGCAAGTGGACGAAGTTTGATTGTCAAAGGAGCCCACATAATCGAAAGTGGCAAAAGCTCTTTCATGTGTGTCGATAAAGACTACATAAAAGAGATTATAGTCTAAATTCATCACGTAAAGATCAAAATATAACGAAGATGTCATCGGTGGCTCATCTGAGAATAATTAGAGGCAATGAGAAGTCCTTTTAGTTCCTCGTTCTCAGCTTGCATGTTTCTTTCTCTGAGGCCTCGTCATGGATTATCCCGTGGATTGTCGCAGATCACTACTACTTCTAACGAAGTACAGAATGGCCTTTCAACTCTTCCCGTAGGCTTTTCTGTCTTCTGTACTAACAGATTCGAATCAATGTTGCAGAATGGTTGACGTCAAAACAGGAACATGGGTGTGCCCTCTCATCTGCTTACTCTATCTGCTGGCCTTTCTACAAGTCGAAGGTGACAATGTGCCCATGACTCTGTTGAAAAGTGCAGTAGCTGAAGGAGCAGGTCTGTGTGTATCCATAGATTCTCTTTTGGTTCTTATACCATAGTTTTTTCGAACAAGTTTGTAGTCGGACATCTTCCCGCAGCAGCTTTCAAATGAACTCATCTTCTTATTTTCCAGTTTGCTTGGATGGAAGTCCTCCAGCGTATCATCTCTCCCCTGGTTCTGGCTCTGGTGCAAATAACTGGTTGGTTTTCGTCGAGGTCAGTTTTTTTTTTATTGAATTAGATTGCAAACATTAAGATCGGTACGTTTTTTGGTTAACCCATCCATATCCAGATGTTGTGTGTATATATGAGTTTTGTCAACATAGGATGCCTGTCAAACCTGACTTCATCATCTAGAACTGAAGCATGAGCTATGGCATTAGATATGGTGAATGGAATGCCTCTTAGATCATGATTTATCTTTGGAACTTGTACAACTTTAATTCCTTGTCTTAGCCTTCTATATTACATGCAACGGATAGATTGTTTTGCTACACAGTAGTAGGTGCAGAAAAATTCCTTTGATAGACAAAAATAAATAAATAAATAAATAAAGGGAAAGTGGGTTTACATATTAATTGTTGAAAATGAAGTAACATCACTTGTATTCTTTTTTAATTATGTGGCTATTTGCTAAAAAAAAAAAAGAGCAATGTACACCAAGATTCACAATTTCATGTACCCATAATGTATTGATCAGGTTTTTGTTATGTATCATATCGGTTCGTATCGTTGTACCCATCATCTATATTGTTGGTATATGCCAAGTTTTAAAAAATATATGTAAAAAATAAATAATAATTTAGTACAAAGGCAAATGCAGGCCTCAAATTGAGCAAATTCAGCTTACCCTGACAAACTATTGAATCGATAAATATCATTCGAATCATACTAGTCATTACCTAAGCTTAACTAGCTAATTGGTTTGTCAACTTTATTTAGCTTAAGTCATCGGTCAAAATAATTAAAGCTAAAGTTAATAATATTATATTCATCAAACCGTTATTAATTTAATTTTAACTTTGTCCACTTCCAATCGGGGTATTAAGATATGATACATATCCAAGTACATAACATATCTGGATCCATTAAAAACATCTAAAGTTTCTAAAGAATCTGTTCTTGGTCAAGGAATAAATCCCTCCCCGGTCATTTTGCAGGGAGGAGGTTGGTGCAGCACTGTTGAAGATTGCGTAGTACGGAAGGGCAATTTTAGAGGTTCCTCTAATCATATGCCGCCTCTCTCCTTCTCTGGCATGTTAGGAGGCGTTCAGAAAAGCAATCCTGGTATGATTCATCTTCCTTCTCTACCATTTGCATTACCAACACAATTTTTTTGATGCATGTCAGATTTAACTTTGGGTGTCTCATTCAAATGATGCAATCAAATACGATAACAACGCCAACGATATGGATCTTTTGCTATCATCATATTCTTTACTTTTGATTCTTGCAATGCTTGCAGACTTCTATAACTGGAACCGTGTCAAGATTCGGTACTGTGATGGTGCCTCGTTTACAGGGGACGTCGAGAAAGTAGATCCTGTGAGCTCCTAATCCGATACTTTCTGATGTATGTTTCATTTCCTTACCAAGCAACGTCGTATCGATAACATGTCTTTCACATCTTAGGCCACAGGTCTCCACTTCAGAGGAGCCAGAGTTTGGCGAGCTATAATGAAAGATCTATTGGCCAAGGGGATGAACAAATCGGAAAACGTATGTGGATGTAGAGTGGTCATGGTCTTATCGCTCTCAAAGTTCCTGTTCTAACGTTGGCGAATGCTCGCAGGCACTTCTTGGTGGTTGCTCCGCAGGTGGATTGACTACCATACTACATTGTGACAGCTTCCGCAGTCTTCTCCCAGCGAGTGCAAAAGTGAAATGCTTCTCCGATGCTGGTTATTTCATCGATGCGTAAGTTCAACATCATACATGTGAGATAAAGAGAGATGTTAAAAAATATTGATGCGTATGATGGATTCAAACTTGAGGATTGAAAGAGTATATATACTCAAATGGCTTAAAACTTTTGGATTGGATTGGATTGATGGATCTCTAAATCTCTATCTGGCTCTAACGTTAACCACCAGAAGTACTATGGTTTCTATGAACAGGAAGGATATTTCTGGAGCAGACTCGATCCAATCCTTTTATAATGATGTTGTTCAACTTCATGTAAGCTCTGGCCTTCCATGCTCCTGATTGATGACTCCTTCCAACCTTTTTGTGATGATAATTCTGTGGTGCTTGCTTTTTTGTTTTCTGTAGGCATCAGCAAATAATTTGCCATCTTCATGCACGTCGAGGTTACCACCAAGCAAGGTGGGAAGTAATACTTTCGTTCTGGAATATATACAAAATATATCAAGTCATCTGACCTACTCTTTGGTTACGTGCAGTGCTTCTTCCCACAGAACGTGGTGGCCACAATGAAGACACCCCTTTTTATACTCAATGCAGCATACGATCAATGGCAGGTTATGACTTTAATGAGCTATACCATCTTAAATCTCCTCTCGTGAAGGTTTCTACTGTGTGACGTATGTTGCCTAATCGGGTGAGTTCGTCCACATCGCAGATCAGAAATATTTTAGTGCCAACCACTGCTGATCGCAATAATACTTGGGGAGACTGCAGGCTCGATATGAAGAAATGTTCTTCCGATCAACTAAAGACACTCCAAGGTTGGTGTTATCGTATATGTATTTGTTGTCCGACATGCGAATCGGGTTTAAAATTAATCGATATTCATTTTAGAGTTCGTCTTAAGCTAAGGTGTTCGCGAACCTAGGCCTAGACCCTACAAAGAGCTACATCGGAGGTGTATCCGAAAATATCCTTTTGATACTTCGGTTAGTAAGAGGTTATAGAATTCAATTATGTATCGAAGTTAAAGAAAACACACCTACAGGACCTTTTCTTTTTATAGTGTGATAGTTTAATGTTATATAGCGATAAATGACGATGATAATGGTTACGTATATGTTTTTGTTGTCCGGAATATGAGATGGGTTCGAAATTAATCGATATCCATTTTTTAGTTCGTCTTAAGCTAATATGTTAGGAACCTAGGCCTAGATCCGCTAATATCCTTTTGATACTTAAGTTAGTAAGAGCTCGTATCGAAGTTAGAAAAAACACACCTAGAGAACCCTTTTCTTTTTATATTGTGATAGTTGACTGTTCGATAGAGGTAAATGTCGATGATAATAGTTACGTACATCATTTGGCCACCAATGAGTCATGAGATCGTGCATCGAATTTGACAATTATAAAGTAATAACTCTATCGAGTAAGTCTCACTTATAGATCGAATGGGGGTGTGATGTGTCGGTGACCGTCTTCGTGTCATGCCCCCACATTAGGCAATGATTTTCTTTTAAGAACCTGTGGACCAACTGACGACTGTTAAATAGATGTAATGGGAGATTTATGTCGTCAACTGTCAAATAATTCTTCTTGGTGTCAAGAGTGAGCTAATAATACGTGGATATCAGGTTTCAGGACAACGTTCCTGAACGCATTGCCGGGGGCAGGCAGCTCGTCTACGGGAATGTTCATCCTCTCATGCTACGTTCATTGCCAATCTGGAGATGCGGATACGTGGTTTGCAGATGATTCTCCAAGGATCGATAACACCGTAAGCAGCTCTACAGCTCTCTGGAACCTTCATCACTCCTATATTATTCATTCTATCAGAAAAATGTGGATCATATTTTTTGTTTCTTTCTTTCTTGCAGCCGATTGGGAAGGCTGTGGGCGACTGGTACTTCGGTCGGAGTTCTGCTATAAGGAAGATCGACTGCCCATATCCATGCAATTCTTCGTGTCGTAATGTTGCCAAAGATTTCATGGAAGAGTAGCATTCTTGTCATATTTCCTAATCACATAAATGTTTCTCATGCGTGGCTGCATGTAAGCTTATTAAGAGATTTATGATAACTCTTTATCTGTGGAGACATAACGGTGATGAATTAGTATATATCATATGCGTCTTTGGTTGGTCTAATGCACAGGGTTATATGTTTGTGGTACGATTATTTTTTTTCTTCTCTTATTTCTTTTTTTATTTTCCTTGTCTGGCGATCCGTCTTATTGACATTTTAAACGAAAATTGTTTCTTATTGATTTATTTTTTGCCTATTCTTAGATTTATTGATTAGTTTTATTCATTTAACTAGTTGGGAAATAATCCCAACTATGTTTGGATGCCCAAAGTTTGGATCTCATATGCATGGGACATGAAGTAGATTCAGAAGGTAGGGGTAGATGTTATGATCTTTGATTGACCTTAAATTTTGATCGAGAAAAAAATATATTAAAAATATAATTAATCAAATATTGAGTACAAGTAAAAAATTATATGCAAAGTTAATGATAACAAGAAAGTAAATAAATAAAAATAAAAAGTCATAAAAAAGAATGATAAATTGATTTATAACGATTTGATCCTTTCGACCTATATCAATATTTAATTCCTTTATCTTCAAGGCCATCGACCAACTTTCTTTCAACGATGAAAATTAATTATCGTCATTATAACTTTTTTCTTTTTGCTAAGATCGAGAGAATCTTTCGGCTCAATATTTTACGATTCTACCACTTAGTATGATAACTCAACTCAAAAGACAGGAAAGATTCGAACAATTGTAAATGAGAGAGATATAAAATTTTACAAGCTCAGGATTTAATACTCCATCAATCAAGTTGGAATGAGATATTTGTAGCCTCCAAAAGCTTCCAAAAAATAAACTAAAATATCAAATTCTCATAATTTCACATTACGAGTGGTACTACCCTTAACTTCAGAGCCACAATTCTACAACTCCAATGATCCTATTATCACCGTATGCAATACCACTATCAAAATGATAGATAAAGTATAGATGAGGCTTATCAACTGACTCGAGTAGTATCATTACTTGAGTCAAATCATTTGATCTTTAAACACTTCAATCGGACATCCAACGCATGACTCTATCTTGTCAACTTCACCACGACATCCGATATTATGATAAGATGCTCAAGAACCTCTATCATGAAGTTTGATCTTCGAGTCGATATCCAATTTTTCGACATAATAATCTTCTAGCACAATATTCGACACTTCCACTCAACATTTAACCCTTTTACACGGTCCGAGTCTTTGGTCAATATGTTTATTATGTCATATATCTAAATAACACATTGGTTCATCAAATTTATTAATTATTTTCATCATCGAAATCTAGGAATTAACAATATATAACCCATCGAACAATTAAATTTGATTTTATATAAAAAAAATAAGGTGGATAATCATCAACGGATGCTCACTCAAGTTGACAAATGACCTGACCTCTTCGATTGCTTTCTCAAGATAGCCAGCCATGTTGTAAGACAATCATGAGCCCAAGTCAAATACATTGTTGCTAAGATGGTCGCACCTTTGAAGTCGATTGCATCGTCAAGTTTTAATATGATGGCATCCCACGAATAATCTATGTGGATTGATTCCTTTGTCAAGACAGGTATGTAGCCAACTCTAGACGATTACACCTTGAAGTTGGATATATCGTCGAGATGATCCCACCTTCAAATCGACTACACATTCGAGATGAATGCCTCCTAAAGTTGGATGTATCGTCAAGATGGTCACACATTTAAATCGACTACACATTGTTGCTAAGATGGTCGCACCTTTGAAGTCGATTGCATCGTCAAGTTTTAATATGAAGACATCCCACGAATAATCTATGTGGATTGATTCCTTTGTCAAGATAGGTATGTTGCCAACTCTAGACGATTACACCTTGAAGTTAGATATATCGTCGAGATGATCCCACCTTCAAATCGACTATACATTCGAGATGAATGCCTCCTAAAGTTGGACGTATCGTCAAGATGGTCACACATTTAAATCGACTATACATTCAAGATAAATGCCTCTTAAAGTTGGACATATCGTCAAGATGATCGCACCTTCAAATCGACTACACGTACGTTCAAGATGATCGCCCCTCGACCCAACTTGTCCGAATGAATTGCTTACTCAAAAGAGCCACATCGTTGAAATAGTCATGGATGCATCACGGTCAAGATAGTAGTCTCCGCCTTCAACACGATCATAACGTCAAAGTCGACTACACCTCCAAGACAATTGCACCCCTCAACTTGACCTCTTCAAATCAAATTGATTTCTCAAGATTAGCAGCTCAAACGATTGGTGGCCTCTAGACGTACGATTGCACCCTCAAGTCGGACGCGTTGTCGAGCCGATCATATCGTCAAGTCAACGTTACACCTCGAAGACAATTGCACCCCTCCGAATTGATTCCTCCTTTCTCAAGACAGCTCAAATCAAATGCATTGTCAAGTCAAGATGGACGCACTCTCTTTCTCCATCACAATCTGGCCAACTTAAAGTCCTTTGCATGGATGTCAGCCTCTCTTGGGGGCATCCTTGGAAACATCCTTGGTGGCATAGCCATCGACGAGCTCTCTCCCAAAACTATGTTCCTCATCTTTGTAGTTCTCCAGTTCTTCATGACCATCACTGTTTCTGAGAGCTCCAAAAAGATGAACCGCTCATCAAAATTCTCTAGCATCTCGAAACAGATATCCGAGTTATCTTGGAGTGGCACTTGCCATATGTGTAGGTGTCTCTGGTGCCGACTTCTCGGGGTTTTCAGTAGGCATCTTGATACAGGCAGCTTGCACCCTGCTGCCTCTCTGTTGGGCATCGTGGATCCCAGATGGCAGCAGGCGTGTCAAGAAAGAGAAGTAGGGCGTTCCTTTCTATTCTTTTGGGATGTCCTTCCTCGAGGTATATCTACATCGTAGAAAAGAGGATTCCAGCCAGAGGCCAAGGCTGGAAGCTTGTGCTCGAGTCCCTCATGCTATGAATCCCTGACCTGTCTTTAAGGCTGGAAGAAAACTCCTCAATTCTGATCAGTTCTATGGGACAATTCCTGGTTGACAGGAATACCTGCCTGACCTGTCTTTAAGGCTGGAAAACTCTCAATTCTGTGGACGTGAACGTGTGTTGGTGTGAATTAAAGCTATGTTTAGGGGACAATTCCTGGTTGACAGTTGTGAAGTTAGTATTTTGAGGTGCATAAATAATGAGGTTATTCTCGAAACTTTTTTTGTGGTGAACCATCATATGTTTCAACTCTGATCAGTTCTATCATCTCAGCTAAATCATCAACGAGGTATGTTATTTGCTAAGGGATCCATCAACACTTTCTTTCCTGTAGCGACATATGGTTTACAGCTTCTATGTGTGGGATCTTCCGTCACCGACGAAAGGAATTGTGCCGCTTTAATTCTCTTTTATTATGATGCTTTCCAAGCAATCCTGCTTTCCGATGTAAGAGAAGTGAATCCTGTTTGTCCATTACGACCATCTTCTCGTAACATAGAAGTTTGTGATCGATGAGCTATAAATGCCTCCTCCTGCTTGCCATTCTCCTTCCACCGTCGGTGAGAGTGGTAAAAAAAGTAAATTATTCTGTTTAGAAAACAAGTAAAAAAGGTCAGGCTAGAAATAATTTTACTTCAACTTGTAAAAAAAAAAAGTAAATTAATCTGTTTAGAAAACAAGTTAAGTTTTAATGTTTAGTTTAGCAAAAGGTTATAGCTTTACAAGTAAATCTGTAAGCATATGATATGCAAGTGAGGAAGTTAAATAAGTATCTTAAAAAGATAAACGTACAGTCACATTACAAACGATTTTTAACTAGGTGTTCGACAGTAATGGTAAGTTATTGTAGGTTCTTCTATATGTAAAATATGCCACCGATGGGTTCTAGGGTGTTAGAGATAGTTAACAAACAAATGTACAGATAAACAAAAATAACAAACGATTCGTTAACAAAGGTGTTGTGGGTGTCAAACGATCATTTGTGTGACAATCTCATCTTTTTTTTTTTTTTTTTTTTTGTTGACGTTGTTATTGAAACTCGCTTATAAGCCTCGATGATTACTTCTTCATGTCACAAGGCGCCTTATTGGCTCCTAACGAACTTTCGTTTTGAAAAATTTTCGACTTCAGGTACCTCCCTCGATATGTGTAGTTCGTTGTACATAAATCTCATACTGGAGAATCGGGACTTGTCCCTCCTGGATGCTTATCTCGTTGGAGCAATTTTTCATTTCGCATCCTTCTCTTCATAAGTTCGGAGATCACCATCTTCTTGAACTACTCCATAATATTGAACAAATTGTGTCCTATTTTGTCATCATTAATGCATTTGCTAAATTGTGACTTTTTATCAATATAAGGCCTATTGTGTCCCGTAAGACTTAGCAATGTGTTACACCCATTGCATATTTTAGCCTCTAATAGAAATATACCCTTCTTATGCTAAAGAGAAAGTTTTTACGCTCTACGATGCTAAATTTTGATTGCCTTTGGATGACTATAGATATTTTATTATTTGCATATAAGTCCTTACATGAGTACCAAATAAGTAAATCATTATATGAATACGAAACGAGTGGACCAACTCGGGTGGAACTTAGTGAAGTGCCTAAGCCTAATGAAGGGAGTCGATATAGAAGACAAAACATAGAGCAGAAGCATTAAGCTTTCATCGGATAGAGGATAAGGATATAAACTTTTACAAGATAAGAATAAGATCATGTAGTTCTATGGTTTTCTCATTCTGATAAGTAGACTCATCTTGTATGGTGCCAAAGTCGTGGGGGGTTTTACATGACATGCACCTTACCTTAGTAAGAAAGACAATTAATGGAGGGTCTAAGGTGACTCCACTTGCATAAGCAAATCGGCAAATAGAAGGCCTTGGAACGAGATAAGAGAATATGAAGATGGGGACTCTTGAAGAATATATTACGGTGCTACGATTTGAGTTGCCACAAATGAAGCTATACACAATAGAGATTTATGCTAGAAGCAGAGGTCTAGGATCCAAACAATGGCACACTTATGTTAGCAAAATCGACGAACTTGGAGAGTAATTGGGTGACTCTATTATGAAGTTGTACATCATTCATGTATGACTCGAGCGCAAGTGGACGAAGTTTGATTGTCAAAGGAGCCCACATAATCGAAAGTGGCAAAAGCTCTTTCATGTGTGTCGATAAAGACTACATAAAAGAGATTATAGTCTAAATTCATCACGTAAAGATCAAAATATAACGAAGATGTCATCGGTGGCTCATCTGAGAATAATTAGAGGCAATGAGAAGTCCTTTTAGTTCCTCGTTCTCAGCTTGCATGTTTCTTTCTCTGAGGCCTCGTCATGGATTATCCCGTGGATTGTCGCAGATCACTACTACTTCTAACGAAGTACAGAATGGCCTTTCAACTCTTCCCGTAGGCTTTTCTGTCTTCTGTACTAACAGATTCGAATCAATGTTGCAGAATGGTTGACGTCAAAACAGGAACATGGGTGTGCCCTCTCATCTGCTTACTCTATCTGCTGGCCTTTCTACAAGTCGAAGGTGACAATGTGCCCATGACTCTGTTGAAAAGTGCAGTAGCTGAAGGAGCAGGTCTGTGTGTATCCATAGATTCTCTTTTGGTTCTTATACCATAGTTTTTTCGAACAAGTTTGTAGTCGGACATCTTCCCGCAGCAGCTTTCAAATGAACTCATCTTCTTATTTTCCAGTTTGCTTGGATGGAAGTCCTCCAGCGTATCATCTCTCCCCTGGTTCTGGCTCTGGTGCAAATAACTGGTTGGTTTTCGTCGAGGTCAGTTTTTTTTTTATTGAATTAGATTGCAAACATTAAGATCGGTACGTTTTTTGGTTAACCCATCCATATCCAGATGTTGTGTGTATATATGAGTTTTGTCAACATAGGATGCCTGTCAAACCTGACTTCATCATCTAGAACTGAAGCATGAGCTATGGCATTAGATATGGTGAATGGAATGCCTCTTAGATCATGATTTATCTTTGGAACTTGTACAACTTTAATTCCTTGTCTTAGCCTTCTATATTACATGCAACGGATAGATTGTTTTGCTACACAGTAGTAGGTGCAGAAAAATTCCTTTGATAGACAAAAATAAATAAATAAATAAATAAAGGGAAAGTGGGTTTACATATTAATTGTTGAAAATGAAGTAACATCACTTGTATTCTTTTTTAATTATGTGGCTATTTGCTAAAAAAAAAAAAGAGCAATGTACACCAAGATTCATAATTTCATGTACCCATAATGTATTGATCAGGTTTTTGTTATGTATCATATCGGTTCGTATCGTTGTACCCATCATCTATATTGTTGGTATATGCCAAGTTTTAAAAAATATATGTAAAAAATAAATAATAATTTAGTACAAAGGCAAATGCAGGCCTCAAATTGAGCAAATTCAGCTTACCCTGACAAACTATTGAATCGATAAATATCATTCGAATCATACTAGTCATTACCTAAGCTTAACTAGCTAATTGGTTTGTCAACTTTATTTAGCTTAAGTCATCGGTCAAAATAATTAAAGCTAAAGTTAATAATATTATATTCATCAAACCGTTATTAATTTAATTTTAACTTTGTCCACTTCCAATCGGGGTATTAAGATATGATACATATCCAAGTACATAACATATCTGGATCCATTAAAAACATCTAAAGTTTCTAAAGAATCTGTTCTTGGTCAAGGAATAAATCCCTCCCCGGTCATTTTGCAGGGAGGAGGTTGGTGCAGCACTGTTGAAGATTGCGTAGTACGGAAGGGCAATTTTAGAGGTTCCTCTAATCATATGCCGCCTCTCTCCTTCTCTGGCATGTTAGGAGGCGTTCAGAAAAGCAATCCTGGTATGATTCATCTTCCTTCTCTACCATTTGCATTACCAACACAATTTTTTTGATGCATGTCAGATTTAACTTTGGGTGTCTCATTCAAATGATGCAATCAAATACGATAACAACGCCAACGATATGGATCTTTTGCTATCATCATATTCTTTACTTTTGATTCTTGCAATGCTTGCAGACTTCTATAACTGGAACCGTGTCAAGATTCGGTACTGTGATGGTGCCTCGTTTACAGGGGACGTCGAGAAAGTAGATCCTGTGAGCTCCTAATCCGATACTTTCTGATGTATGTTTCATTTCCTTACCAAGCAACGTCGTATCGATAACATGTCTTTCACATCTTAGGCCACAGGTCTCCACTTCAGAGGAGCCAGAGTTTGGCGAGCTATAATGAAAGATCTATTGGCCAAGGGGATGAACAAATCGGAAAACGTATGTGGATGTAGAGTGGTCATGGTCTTATCGCTCTCAAAGTTCCTGTTCTAACGTTGGCGAATGCTCGCAGGCACTTCTTGGTGGTTGCTCCGCAGGTGGATTGACTACCATACTACATTGTGACAGCTTCCGCAGTCTTCTCCCAGCGAGTGCAAAAGTGAAATGCTTCTCCGATGCTGGTTATTTCATCGATGCGTAAGTTCAACATCATACATGTGAGATAAAGAGAGATGTTAAAAAATATTGATGCGTATGATGGATTCAAACTTGAGGATTGAAAGAGTATATATACTCAAATGGCTTAAAACTTTTGGATTGGATTGGATTGATGGATCTCTAAATCTCTATCTGGCTCTAACGTTAACCACCAGAAGTACTATGGTTTCTATGAACAGGAAGGATATTTCTGGAGCAGACTCGATCCAATCCTTTTATAATGATGTTGTTCAACTTCATGTAAGCTCTGGCCTTCCATGCTCCTGATTGATGACTCCTTCCAACCTTTTTGTGATGATAATTCTGTGGTGCTTGCTTTTTTGTTTTCTGTAGGCATCAGCAAATAATTTGCCATCTTCATGCACGTCGAGGTTACCACCAAGCAAGGTGGGAAGTAATACTTTCGTTCTGGAATATATACAAAATATATCAAGTCATCTGACCTACTCTTTGGTTACGTGCAGTGCTTCTTCCCACAGAACGTGGTGGCCACAATGAAGACACCCCTTTTTATACTCAATGCAGCATACGATCAATGGCAGGTTATGACTTTAATGAGCTATACCATCTTAAATCTCCTCTCGTGAAGGTTTCTACTGTGTGACGTATGTTGCCTAATCGGGTGAGTTCGTCCACATCGCAGATCAGAAATATTTTAGTGCCAACCACTGCTGATCGCAATAATACTTGGGGAGACTGCAGGCTCGATATGAAGAAATGTTCTTCCGATCAACTAAAGACACTCCAAGGTTGGTGTTATCGTATATGTATTTGTTGTCCGACATGCGAATCGGGTTTAAAATTAATCGATATTCATTTTAGAGTTCGTCTTAAGCTAAGGTGTTCGCGAACCTAGGCCTAGACCCTACAAAGAGCTACATCGGAGGTGTATCCGAAAATATCCTTTTGATACTTCGGTTAGTAAGAGGTTATAGAATTCAATTATGTATCGAAGTTAAAGAAAACACACCTACAGGACCTTTTCTTTTTATAGTGTGATAGTTTAATGTTATATAGCGATAAATGACGATGATAATGGTTACGTATATGTTTTTGTTGTCCGGAATATGAGATGGGTTCGAAATTAATCGATATCCATTTTTTAGTTCGTCTTAAGCTAATATGTTAGGAACCTAGGCCTAGATCCGCTAATATCCTTTTGATACTTAAGTTAGTAAGAGCTCGTATCGAAGTTAGAAAAAACACACCTAGAGAACCCTTTTCTTTTTATATTGTGATAGTTGACTGTTCGATAGAGGTAAATGTCGATGATAATAGTTACGTACATCATTTGGCCACCAATGAGTCATGAGATCGTGCATCGAATTTGACAATTATAAAGTAATAACTCTATCGAGTAAGTCTCACTTATAGATCGAATGGGGGTGTGATGTGTCGGTGACCGTCTTCGTGTCATGCCCCCACATTAGGCAATGATTTTCTTTTAAGAACCTGTGGACCAACTGACGACTGTTAAATAGATGTAATGGGAGATTTATGTCGTCAACTGTCAAATAATTCTTCTTGGTGTCAAGAGTGAGCTAATAATACGTGGATATCAGGTTTCAGGACAACGTTCCTGAACGCATTGCCGGGGGCAGGCAGCTCGTCTACGGGAATGTTCATCCTCTCATGCTACGTTCATTGCCAATCTGGAGATGCGGATACGTGGTTTGCAGATGATTCTCCAAGGATCGATAACACCGTAAGCAGCTCTACAGCTCTCTGGAACCTTCATCACTCCTATATTATTCATTCTATCAGAAAAATGTGGATCATATTTTTTGTTTCTTTCTTTCTTGCAGCCGATTGGGAAGGCTGTGGGCGACTGGTACTTCGGTCGGAGTTCTGCTATAAGGAAGATCGACTGCCCATATCCATGCAATTCTTCGTGTCGTAATGTTGCCAAAGATTTCATGGAAGAGTAGCATTCTTGTCATATTTCCTAATCACATAAATGTTTCTCATGCGTGGCTGCATGTAAGCTTATTAAGAGATTTATGATAACTCTTTATCTGTGGAGACATAACGGTGATGAATTAGTATATATCATATGCGTCTTTGGTTGGTCTAATGCACAGGGTTATATGTTTGTGGTACGATTATTTTTTTTCTTCTCTTATTTCTTTTTTTATTTTCCTTGTCTGGCGATCCGTCTTATTGACATTTTAAACGAAAATTGTTTCTTATTGATTTATTTTTTGCCTATTCTTAGATTTATTGATTAGTTTTATTCATTTAACTAGTTGGGAAATAATCCCAACTATGTTTGGATGCCCAAAGTTTGGATCTCATATGCATGGGACATGAAGTAGATTCAGAAGGTAGGGGTAGATGTTATGATCTTTGATTGACCTTAAATTTTGATCGAGAAAAAAATATATTAAAAATATAATTAATCAAATATTGAGTACAAGTAAAAAATTATATGCAAAGTTAATGATAACAAGAAAGTAAATAAATAAAAATAAAAAGTCATAAAAAAGAATGATAAATTGATTTATAACGATTTGATCCTTTCGACCTATATCAATATTTAATTCCTTTATCTTCAAGGCCATCGACCAACTTTCTTTCAACGATGAAAATTAATTATCGTCATTATAACTTTTTTCTTTTTGCTAAGATCGAGAGAATCTTTCGGCTCAATATTTTACGATTCTACCACTTAGTATGATAACTCAACTCAAAAGACAGGAAAGATTCGAACAATTGTAAATGAGAGAGATATAAAATTTTACAAGCTCAGGATTTAATACTCCATCAATCAAGTTGGAATGAGATATTTGTAGCCTCCAAAAGCTTCCAAAAAATAAACTAAAATATCAAATTCTCATAATTTCACATTACGAGTGGTACTACCCTTAACTTCAGAGCCACAATTCTACAACTCCAATGATCCTATTATCACCGTATGCAATACCACTATCAAAATGATAGATAAAGTATAGATGAGGCTTATCAACTGACTCGAGTAGTATCATTACTTGAGTCAAATCATTTGATCTTTAAACACTTCAATCGGACATCCAACGCATGACTCTATCTTGTCAACTTCACCACGACATCCGATATTATGATAAGATGCTCAAGAACCTCTATCATGAAGTTTGATCTTCGAGTCGATATCCAATTTTTCGACATAATAATCTTCTAGCACAATATTCGACACTTCCACTCAACATTTAACCCTTTTACACGGTCCGAGTCTTTGGTCAATATGTTTATTATGTCATATATCTAAATAACACATTGGTTCATCAAATTTATTAATTATTTTCATCATCGAAATCTAGGAATTAACAATATATAACCCATCGAACAATTAAATTTGATTTTATATAAAAAAAATAAGGTGGATAATCATCAACGGATGCTCACTCAAGTTGACAAATGACCTGACCTCTTCGATTGCTTTCTCAAGATAGCCAGCCATGTTGTAAGACAATCATGAGCCCAAGTCAAATACATTGTTGCTAAGATGGTCGCACCTTTGAAGTCGATTGCATCGTCAAGTTTTAATATGATGGCATCCCACGAATAATCTATGTGGATTGATTCCTTTGTCAAGACAGGTATGTAGCCAACTCTAGACGATTACACCTTGAAGTTGGATATATCGTCGAGATGATCCCACCTTCAAATCGACTACACATTCGAGATGAATGCCTCCTAAAGTTGGATGTATCGTCAAGATGGTCACACATTTAAATCGACTACACATTGTTGCTAAGATGGTCGCACCTTTGAAGTCGATTGCATCGTCAAGTTTTAATATGAAGACATCCCACGAATAATCTATGTGGATTGATTCCTTTGTCAAGATAGGTATGTTGCCAACTCTAGACGATTACACCTTGAAGTTAGATATATCGTCGAGATGATCCCACCTTCAAATCGACTATACATTCGAGATGAATGCCTCCTAAAGTTGGACGTATCGTCAAGATGGTCACACATTTAAATCGACTATACATTCAAGATAAATGCCTCTTAAAGTTGGACATATCGTCAAGATGATCGCACCTTCAAATCGACTACACGTACGTTCAAGATGATCGCCCCTCGACCCAACTTGTCCGAATGAATTGCTTACTCAAAAGAGCCACATCGTTGAAATAGTCATGGATGCATCACGGTCAAGATAGTAGTCTCCGCCTTCAACACGATCATAACGTCAAAGTCGACTACACCTCCAAGACAATTGCACCCCTCAACTTGACCTCTTCAAATCAAATTGATTTCTCAAGATTAGCAGCTCAAACGATTGGTGGCCTCTAGACGTACGATTGCACCCTCAAGTCGGACGCGTTGTCGAGCCGATCATATCGTCAAGTCAACGTTACACCTCGAAGACAATTGCACCCCTCCGAATTGATTCCTCCTTTCTCAAGACAGCTCAAATCAAATGCATTGTCAAGTCAAGATGGACGCACTCTCTTTCTCCATCACAATCTGGCCAACTTAAAGTCCTTTGCATGGATGTCAGCCTCTCTTGGGGGCATCCTTGGAAACATCCTTGGTGGCATAGCCATCGACGAGCTCTCTCCCAAAACTATGTTCCTCATCTTTGTAGTTCTCCAGTTCTTCATGACCATCACTGTTTCTGAGAGCTCCAAAAAGATGAACCGCTCATCAAAATTCTCTAGCATCTCGAAACAGATATCCGAGTTATCTTGGAGTGGCACTTGCCATATGTGTAGGTGTCTCTGGTGCCGACTTCTCGGGGTTTTCAGTAGGCATCTTGATACAGGCAGCTTGCACCCTGCTGCCTCTCTGTTGGGCATCGTGGATCCCAGATGGCAGCAGGCGTGTCAAGAAAGAGAAGTAGGGCGTTCCTTTCTATTCTTTTGGGATGTCCTTCCTCGAGGTATATCTACATCGTAGAAAAGAGGATTCCAGCCAGAGGCCAAGGCTGGAAGCTTGTGCTCGAGTCCCTCATGCTATGAATCCCTGACCTGTCTTTAAGGCTGGAAGAAAACTCCTCAATTCTGATCAGTTCTATGGGACAATTCCTGGTTGACAGGAATACCTGCCTGACCTGTCTTTAAGGCTGGAAAACTCTCAATTCTGTGGACGTGAACGTGTGTTGGTGTGAATTAAAGCTATGTTTAGGGGACAATTCCTGGTTGACAGTTGTGAAGTTAGTATTTTGAGGTGCATAAATAATGAGGTTATTCTCGAAACTTTTTTTGTGGTGAACCATCATATGTTTCAACTCTGATCAGTTCTATCATCTCAGCTAAATCATCAACGAGGTATGTTATTTGCTAAGGGATCCATCAACACTTTCTTTCCTGTAGCGACATATGGTTTACAGCTTCTATGTGTGGGATCTTCCGTCACCGACGAAAGGAATTGTGCCGCTTTAATTCTCTTTTATTATGATGCTTTCCAAGCAATCCTGCTTTCCGATGTAAGAGAAGTGAATCCTGTTTGTCCATTACGACCATCTTCTCGTAACATAGAAGTTTGTGCTCGATGAGCTATAAATGCCTCCTCCTGCTTGCCATTCTCCTTCCACCGTCGGTGAGAGTGGTAAAAAAAGTAAATTATTCTGTTTAGAAAACAAGTAAAAAAGGTCAGGCTAGAAATAATTTTACTTCAACTTGTAAAAAAAAAAAGTAAATTAATCTGTTTAGAAAACAAGTTAAGTTTTAATGTTTAGTTTAGCAAAAGGTTATAGCTTTACAAGTAAATCTGTAAGCATATGATATGCAAGTGAGGAAGTTAAATAAGTATCTTAAAAAGATAAACGTACAGTCACATTACAAACGATTTTTAACTAGGTGTTCGACAGTAATGGTAAGTTATTGTAGGTTCTTCTATATGTAAAATATGCCACCGATGGGTTCTAGGGTGTTAGAGATAGTTAACAAACAAATGTACAGATAAACAAAAATAACAAACGATTCGTTAACAAAGGTGTTGTGGGTGTCAAACGATCATTTGTGTGACAATCTCATCTTTTTTTTTTTTTTTTTTTTGTTGACGTTGTTATTGAAACTCGCTTATAAGCCTCGATGATTACTTCTTCATGTCACAAGGCGCCTTATTGGCTCCTAACGAACTTTCGTTTTGAAAAATTTTCGACTTCAGGTACCTCCCTCGATATGTGTAGTTCGTTGTACATAAATCTCATACTGGAGAATCGGGACTTGTCCCTCCTGGATGCTTATCTCGTTGGAGCAATTTTTCATTTCGCATCCTTCTCTTCATAAGTTCGGAGATCACCATCTTCTTGAACTACTCCATAATATTGAACAAATTGTGTCCTATTTTGTCATCATTAATGCATTTGCTAAATTGTGACTTTTTATCAATATAAGGCCTATTGTGTCCCGTAAGACTTAGCAATGTGTTACACCCATTGCATATTTTAGCCTCTAATAGAAATATACCCTTCTTATGCTAAAGAGAAAGTTTTTACGCTCTACGATGCTAAATTTTGATTGCCTTTGGATGACTATAGATATTTTATTATTTGCATATAAGTCCTTACATGAGTACCAAATAAGTAAATCATTATATGAATACGAAACGAGTGGACCAACTCGGGTGGAACTTAGTGAAGTGCCTAAGCCTAATGAAGGGAGTCGATATAGAAGACAAAACATAGAGCAGAAGCATTAAGCTTTCATCGGATAGAGGATAAGGATATAAACTTTTACAAGATAAGAATAAGATCATGTAGTTCTATGGTTTTCTCATTCTGATAAGTAGACTCATCTTGTATGGTGCCAAAGTCGTGGGGGGTTTTACATGACATGCACCTTACCTTAGTAAGAAAGACAATTAATGGAGGGTCTAAGGTGACTCCACTTGCATAAGCAAATCGGCAAATAGAAGGCCTTGGAACGAGATAAGAGAATATGAAGATGGGGACTCTTGAAGAATATATTACGGTGCTACGATTTGAGTTGCCACAAATGAAGCTATACACAATAGAGATTTATGCTAGAAGCAGAGGTCTAGGATCCAAACAATGGCACACTTATGTTAGCAAAATCGACGAACTTGGAGAGTAATTGGGTGACTCTATTATGAAGTTGTACATCATTCATGTATGACTCGAGCGCATGTGGACGAAGTTTGATTGTCAAAGGAGCCCACATAATCGAAAGTGGCAAAAGCTCTTTCATGTGTGTCGATAAAGACTACATAAAAGAGATTATAGTCTAAATTCATCACGTAAAGATCAAAATATAACGAAGATGTCATCGGTGGCTCATCTGAGAATAATTAGAGGCAATGAGAAGTCCTTTTAGTTCCTCGTTCTCAGCTTGCATGTTTCTTTCTCTGAGGCCTCGTCATGGATTATCCCGTGGATTGTCGCAGATCACTACTACTTCTAACGAAGTACAGAATGGCCTTTCAACTCTTCCCGTAGGCTTTTCTGTCTTCTGTACTAACAGATTCGAATCAATGTTGCAGAATGGTTGACGTCAAAACAGGAACATGGGTGTGCCCTCTCATCTGCTTACTCTATCTGCTGGCCTTTCTACAAGTCGAAGGTGACAATGTGCCCATGACTCTGTTGAAAAGTGCAGTAGCTGAAGGAGCAGGTCTGTGTGTATCCATAGATTCTCTTTTGGTTCTTATACCATAGTTTTTTCGAACAAGTTTGTAGTCGGACATCTTCCCGCAGCAGCTTTCAAATGAACTCATCTTCTTATTTTCCAGTTTGCTTGGATGGAAGTCCTCCAGCGTATCATCTCTCCCCTGGTTCTGGCTCTGGTGCAAATAACTGGTTGGTTTTCGTCGAGGTCAGTTTTTTTTTTATTGAATTAGATTGCAAACATTAAGATCGGTACGTTTTTTGGTTAACCCATCCATATCCAGATGTTGTGTGTATATATGAGTTTTGTCAACATAGGATGCCTGTCAAACCTGACTTCATCATCTAGAACTGAAGCATGAGCTATGGCATTAGATATGGTGAATGGAATGCCTCTTAGATCATGATTTATCTTTGGAACTTGTACAACTTTAATTCCTTGTCTTAGCCTTCTATATTACATGCAACGGATAGATTGTTTTGCTACACAGTAGTAGGTGCAGAAAAATTCCTTTGATAGACAAAAATAAATAAATAAATAAATAAAGGGAAAGTGGGTTTACATATTAATTGTTGAAAATGAAGTAACATCACTTGTATTCTTTTTTAATTATGTGGCTATTTGCTAAAAAAAAAAAAGAGCAATGTACACCAAGATTCATAATTTCATGTACCCATAATGTATTGATCAGGTTTTTGTTATGTATCATATCGGTTCGTATCGTTGTACCCATCATCTATATTGTTGGTATATGCCAAGTTTTAAAAAATATATGTAAAAAATAAATAATAATTTAGTACAAAGGCAAATGCAGGCCTCAAATTGAGCAAATTCAGCTTACCCTGACAAACTATTGAATCGATAAATATCATTCGAATCATACTAGTCATTACCTAAGCTTAACTAGCTAATTGGTTTGTCAACTTTATTTAGCTTAAGTCATCGGTCAAAATAATTAAAGCTAAAGTTAATAATATTATATTCATCAAACCGTTATTAATTTAATTTTAACTTTGTCCACTTCCAATCGGGGTATTAAGATATGATACATATCCAAGTACATAACATATCTGGATCCATTAAAAACATCTAAAGTTTCTAAAGAATCTGTTCTTGGTCAAGGAATAAATCCCTCCCCGGTCATTTTGCAGGGAGGAGGTTGGTGCAGCACTGTTGAAGATTGCGTAGTACGGAAGGGCAATTTTAGAGGTTCCTCTAATCATATGCCGCCTCTCTCCTTCTCTGGCATGTTAGGAGGCGTTCAGAAAAGCAATCCTGGTATGATTCATCTTCCTTCTCTACCATTTGCATTACCAACACAATTTTTTTGATGCATGTCAGATTTAACTTTGGGTGTCTCATTCAAATGATGCAATCAAATACGATAACAACGCCAACGATATGGATCTTTTGCTATCATCATATTCTTTACTTTTGATTCTTGCAATGCTTGCAGACTTCTATAACTGGAACCGTGTCAAGATTCGGTACTGTGATGGTGCCTCGTTTACAGGGGACGTCGAGAAAGTAGATCCTGTGAGCTCCTAATCCGATACTTTCTGATGTATGTTTCATTTCCTTACCAAGCAACGTCGTATCGATAACATGTCTTTCACATCTTAGGCCACAGGTCTCCACTTCAGAGGAGCCAGAGTTTGGCGAGCTATAATGAAAGATCTATTGGCCAAGGGGATGAACAAATCGGAAAACGTATGTGGATGTAGAGTGGTCATGGTCTTATCGCTCTCAAAGTTCCTGTTCTAACGTTGGCGAATGCTCGCAGGCACTTCTTGGTGGTTGCTCCGCAGGTGGATTGACTACCATACTACATTGTGACAGCTTCCGCAGTCTTCTCCCAGCGAGTGCAAAAGTGAAATGCTTCTCCGATGCTGGTTATTTCATCGATGCGTAAGTTCAACATCATACATGTGAGATAAAGAGAGATGTTAAAAAATATTGATGCGTATGATGGATTCAAACTTGAGGATTGAAAGAGTATATATACTCAAATGGCTTAAAACTTTTGGATTGGATTGGATTGATGGATCTCTAAATCTCTATCTGGCTCTAACGTTAACCACCAGAAGTACTATGGTTTCTATGAACAGGAAGGATATTTCTGGAGCAGACTCGATCCAATCCTTTTATAATGATGTTGTTCAACTTCATGTAAGCTCTGGCCTTCCATGCTCCTGATTGATGACTCCTTCCAACCTTTTTGTGATGATAATTCTGTGGTGCTTGCTTTTTTGTTTTCTGTAGGCATCAGCAAATAATTTGCCATCTTCATGCACGTCGAGGTTACCACCAAGCAAGGTGGGAAGTAATACTTTCGTTCTGGAATATATACAAAATATATCAAGTCATCTGACCTACTCTTTGGTTACGTGCAGTGCTTCTTCCCACAGAACGTGGTGGCCACAATGAAGACACCCCTTTTTATACTCAATGCAGCATACGATCAATGGCAGGTTATGACTTTAATGAGCTATACCATCTTAAATCTCCTCTCGTGAAGGTTTCTACTGTGTGACGTATGTTGCCTAATCGGGTGAGTTCGTCCACATCGCAGATCAGAAATATTTTAGTGCCAACCACTGCTGATCGCAATAATACTTGGGGAGACTGCAGGCTCGATATGAAGAAATGTTCTTCCGATCAACTAAAGACACTCCAAGGTTGGTGTTATCGTATATGTATTTGTTGTCCGACATGCGAATCGGGTTTAAAATTAATCGATATTCATTTTAGAGTTCGTCTTAAGCTAAGGTGTTCGCGAACCTAGGCCTAGACCCTACAAAGAGCTACATCGGAGGTGTATCCGAAAATATCCTTTTGATACTTCGGTTAGTAAGAGGTTATAGAATTCAATTATGTATCGAAGTTAAAGAAAACACACCTACAGGACCTTTTCTTTTTATAGTGTGATAGTTTAATGTTATATAGCGATAAATGACGATGATAATGGTTACGTATATGTTTTTGTTGTCCGGAATATGAGATGGGTTCGAAATTAATCGATATCCATTTTTTAGTTCGTCTTAAGCTAATATGTTAGGAACCTAGGCCTAGATCCGCTAATATCCTTTTGATACTTAAGTTAGTAAGAGCTCGTATCGAAGTTAGAAAAAACACACCTAGAGAACCCTTTTCTTTTTATATTGTGATAGTTGACTGTTCGATAGAGGTAAATGTCGATGATAATAGTTACGTACATCATTTGGCCACCAATGAGTCATGAGATCGTGCATCGAATTTGACAATTATAAAGTAATAACTCTATCGAGTAAGTCTCACTTATAGATCGAATGGGGGTGTGATGTGTCGGTGACCGTCTTCGTGTCATGCCCCCACATTAGGCAATGATTTTCTTTTAAGAACCTGTGGACCAACTGACGACTGTTAAATAGATGTAATGGGAGATTTATGTCGTCAACTGTCAAATAATTCTTCTTGGTGTCAAGAGTGAGCTAATAATACGTGGATATCAGGTTTCAGGACAACGTTCCTGAACGCATTGCCGGGGGCAGGCAGCTCGTCTACGGGAATGTTCATCCTCTCATGCTACGTTCATTGCCAATCTGGAGATGCGGATACGTGGTTTGCAGATGATTCTCCAAGGATCGATAACACCGTAAGCAGCTCTACAGCTCTCTGAAACCTTCATCACTCCTATATTATTCATTCTATCAGAAAAATGTGGATCATATTTTTTGTTTCTTTCTTTCTTGCAGCCGATTGGGAAGGCTGTGGGCGACTGGTACTTCGGTCGGAGTTCTGCTCTAAGGAAGATCGACTGCCCATATCCATGCAATTCTTCGTGTCGTAATGTTGCCAAAGATTTCATGGAAGAGTAGCATTCTTGTCATATTTCCTAATCACATAAATGTTTCTCATGCGTGGCTGCATGTATGCTTATTAAGAGATTTTTTATAACTCTTTATCTGTGGAGACATAACGGTGATGAATTAGTATATATTATATGCGTCTTTGGTTGGTCTAATGCACAGGGTTATATGTTTGTGGTACGATTATTTTTTTTTTCTCTTATTTCTTTTTTTATTTTCCTTGTCTGGCGATCCGTCTTATTGACATTTTAAACGAAAATTGTTTCTTATTGATTTATTTTTTGCCTATTCTTAGATTTATTGATTAGTTTTATTCATTTAACTAGTTGGGAAATAATCCCAACTATGTTTGGATGCCCAAAGTTTGGATCTCATATGCATGGGACATGAAGTAGATTCAGAAGGTAGGGGTAGATGTTATGATCTTTGATTGACCTTAAATTTTGATCGAGAAAAAAATATATTAAAAATATAATTAATCAAATATTGAGTACAAGTAAAAAATTATATGCAAAGTTAATGATAACAAGAAAGTAAATAATTAAAAATAAAAAGTCATAAAAAAGAATGATAAATTGATTTATAACGATTTGATCCTTTCGACCTATATCAATATTTAATTCCTTTATCTTCAAGGCCACCGACCAACTTTCTTTCAACGATGAAAATTAATTATCGTCATTATAACTTTTTTCTTTTTGCTAAGATCGAGAGAATCTTTCGGCTCAATATTTTACGATTCTACCACTTAGTATGATAACTCAACTCAAAAGACAGGAAAGATTCGAACAATTGTAAATGAGAGAGATATAAAATTTTACAAGCTCAGGATTTAATACTCCATCAATCAAGTTGGAATGAGATATTTGTAGCCTCCAAAAGCTTCCAAAAAATAAACTAAAATATCAAATTCTCATAATTTCACATTACGAGTGGTACTACCCTTAACTTCAGAGCCACAATTCTACAACTCCAATGATCCTATTATCACCATATGCAATACCACTATCAAAATGATAGATAAAGTATAGATGAGGCTTATCAACTGACTCGAGTAGTATCATTACTTGAGTCAAATCATTTGATCTTTAAACACTTCAATCGGACATCCAACGCATGACTCTATCTTGTCAACTTCACCACGACATCCGATATTATGATAAGATGCTCAAGAACCTCTATCATGAAGTTTGATCTTCGAGTCGATATCCAATTTTTCGACATAATAATCTTCTAGCACAATATTCGACACTTCCACTCAACATTTAACCCTTTTACACGGTCCGAGTCTTTGGTCAATATGTTTATTATGTCATATATCTAAATAACACATTGGTTCATCAAATTTATTAATTATTTTCATCATCGAAATCTAGGAATTAACAATATATAACCCATCGAACAATTAAATTTGATTTTATATAAAAAAAATAAGGTGGATAATCATCAACGGATGCTCACTCAAGTTGACAAATGACCTGACCTCTTCGATTGCTTTCTCAAGATAGCCAGCCATGTTGTAAGACAATCATGAGCCCAAGTCAAATACATTGTTGCTAAGATGGTCGCACCTTTGAAGTCGATTGCATCGTCAAGTTTTAATATGATGGCATCCCACGAATAATCTATGTGGATTGATTCCTTTGTCAAGACAGGTATGTAGCCAACTCTAGACGATTACACCTTGAAGTTGGATATATCGTCGAGATGATCCCACCTTCAAATCGACTACACATTCGAGATGAATGCCTCCTAAAGTTGGATGTATCGTCAAGATGGTCACACATTTAAATCGACTACACATTGTTGCTAAGATGGTCGCACCTTTGAAGTCGATTGCATCGTCAAGTTTTAATATGAAGACATCCCACGAATAATCTATGTGGATTGATTCCTTTGTCAAGATAGGTATGTTGCCAACTCTAGACGATTACACCTTGAAGTTAGATATATCGTCGAGATGATCCCACCTTCAAATCGACTATACATTCGAGATGAATGCCTCCTAAAGTTGGACATATCGTCAAGATGGTCACACATTTAAATCGACTATACATTCAAGATAAATGCCTCTTAAAGTTGGACATATCGTCAAGATGATCGCACCTTCAAATCGACTACACGTACGTTCAAGATGATCGCCCCTCGACCCAACTTGTCCGAATGAATTGCTTACTCAAAAGAGCCACATCGTTGAAATAGTCATGGATGCATCACGGTCAAGATAGTAGTCTCCGCCTTCAACACGATCATAACGTCAAAGTCGACTACACCTCCAAGACAATTGCACCCCTCAACTTGACCTCTTCAAATCAAATTGATTTCTCAAGATTAGCAGCTCAAACGATTGGTGGCCTCTAGACGTACGATTGCACCCTCAAGTCGGACGCGTTGTCGAGCCGATCATATCGTCAAGTCAACGTTACACCTCGAAGACAATTGCACCCCTCCGAATTGATTCCTCCTTTCTCAAGACAGCTCAAATCAAATGCATTGTCAAGTCAAGATGGACGCACTCTCTTTCTCCATCACAATCTGGCCAACTTAAAGTCCTTTGCATGGATGTCAGCCTCTCTTGGGGGCATCCTTGGAAACATCCTTGGTGGCATAGCCATCGACGAGCTCTCTCCCAAAACTATGTTCCTCATCTTTGTAGTTCTCCAGTTCTTCATGACCATCACTGTTTCTGAGAGCTCCAAAAAGATGAACCGCTCATCAAAATTCTCTAGCATCTCGAAACAGATATCCGAGTTATCTTGGAGTGGCACTTGCCATATGTGTAGGTGTCTCTGGTGCCGACTTCTCGGGGTTTTCAGTAGGCATCTTGATACAGGCAGCTTGCACCCTGCTGCCTCTCTGTTGGGCATCGTGGATCCCAGATGGCAGCAGGCGTGTCAAGAAAGAGAAGTAGGGCGTTCCTTTCTATTCTTTTGGGATGTCCTTCCTCGAGGTATATCTACATCGTAGAAAAGAGGATTCCAGCCAGAGGCCAAGGCTGGAAGCTTGTGCTCGAGTCCCTCATGCTATGAATCCCTGACCTGTCTTTAAGGCTGGAAGAAAACTCCTCAATTCTGATCAGTTCTATGGGACAATTCCTGGTTGACAGGAATACCTGCCTGACCTGTCTTTAAGGCTGGAAAACTCTCAATTCTGTGGACGTGAACGTGTGTTGGTGTGAATTAAAGCTATGTTTAGGGGACAATTCCTGGTTGACAGTTGTGAAGTTAGTATTTTGAGGTGCATAAATAATGAGGTTATTCTCGAAACTTTTTTTGTGGTGAACCATCATATGTTTCAACTCTGATCAGTTCTATCATCTCAGCTAAATCATCAACGAGGTATGTTATTTGCTAAGGGATCCATCAACACTTTCTTTCCTGTAGCGACATATGGTTTACAGCTTCTATGTGTGGGATCTTCCGTCACCGACGAAAGGAATTGTGCCGCTTTAATTCTCTTTTATTATGATGCTTTCCAAGCAATCCTGCTTTCCGATGTAAGAGAAGTGAATCCTGTTTGTCCATTACGACCATCTTCTCGTAACATAGAAGTTTGTGCTCGATGAGCTATAAATGCCTCCTCCTGCTTGCCATTCTCCTTCCACCGTCGGTGAGAGTGGTAAAAAAAGTAAATTATTCTGTTTAGAAAACAAGTAAAAAAGGTCAGGCTAGAAATAATTTTACTTCAACTTGTAAAAAAAAAAAGTAAATTAATCTGTTTAGAAAACAAGTTAAGTTTTAATGTTTAGTTTAGCAAAAGGTTATAGCTTTACAAGTAAATCTGTAAGCATATGATATGCAAGTGAGGAAGTTAAATAAGTATCTTAAAAAGATAAACGTACAGTCACATTACAAACGATTTTTAACTAGGTGTTCGACAGTAATGGTAAGTTATTGTAGGTTCTTCTATATGTAAAATATGCCACCGATGGGTTCTAGGGTGTTAGAGATAGTTAACAAACAAATGTACAGATAAACAAAAATAACAAACGATTCGTTAACAAAGGTGTTGTGGGTGTCAAACGATCATTTGTGTGACAATCTCATCTTTTTTTTTTTTTTTTTTTTGTTGACGTTGTTATTGAAACTCGCTTATAAGCCTCGATGATTACTTCTTCATGTCACAAGGCGCCTTATTGGCTCCTAACGAACTTTCGTTTTGAAAAAATTTCGACTTCAGGTACCTCCCTCGATATGTGTAGTTCGTTGTACATAAATCTCATACTGGAGAATCGGGACTTGTCCCTCCTGGATGCTTATCTCGTTGGAGCAATTTTTCATTTCGCATCCTTCTCTTCATAAGTTCGGAGATCACCATCTTCTTGAACTACTCCATAATATTGAACAAATTGTGTCCTATTTTGTCATCATTAATGCATTTGCTAAATTGTGACTTTTTATCAATATAAGGCCTATTGTGTCCCGTAAGACTTAGCAATGTGTTACACCCATTGCATATTTTAGCCTCTAATAGAAATATACCCTTCTTATGCTAAAGAGAAAGTTTTTACGCTCTACGATGCTAAATTTTGATTGCCTTTGGATGACTATAGATATTTTATTATTTGCATATAAGTCCTTACATGAGTACCAAATAAGTAAATCATTATATGAATACGAAACGAGTGGACCAACTCGGGTGGAACTTAGTGAAGTGCCTAAGCCTAATGAAGGGAGTCGATATAGAAGACAAAACATAGAGCAGAAGCATTAAGCTTTCATCGGATAGAGGATAAGGATATAAACTTTTACAAGATAAGAATAAGATCATGTAGTTCTATGGTTTTCTCATTCTGATAAGTAGACTCATCTTGTATGGTGCCAAAGTCGTGGGGGGTTTTACATGACATGCACCTTACCTTAGTAAGAAAGACAATTAATGGAGGGTCTAAGGTGACTCCACTTGCATAAGCAAATCGGCAAATAGAAGGCCTTGGAACGAGATAAGAGAATATGAAGATGGGGACTCTTGAAGAATATATTACGGTGCTACGATTTGAGTTGCCACAAATGAAGCTATACACAATAGAGATTTATGCTAGAAGCAGAGGTCTAGGATCCAAACAATGGCACACTTATGTTAGCAAAATCGACGAACTTGGAGAGTAATTGGGTGACTCTATTATGAAGTTGTACATCATTCATGTATGACTCGAGCGCAAGTGGACGAAGTTTGATTGTCAAAGGAGCCCACATAATCGAAAGTGGCAAAAGCTCTTTCATGTGTGTCGATAAAGACTACATAAAAGAGATTATAGTCTAAATTCATCACGTAAAGATCAAAATATAACGAAGATGTCATCGGTGGCTCATCTGAGAATAATTAGAGGCAATGAGAAGTCCTTTTAGTTCCTCGTTCTCAGCTTGCATGTTTCTTTCTCTGAGGCCTCGTCATGGATTATCCCGTGGATTGTCGCAGATCACTACTACTTCTAACGAAGTACAGAATGGCCTTTCAACTCTTCCCGTAGGCTTTTCTGTCTTCTGTACTAACAGATTCGAATCAATGTTGCAGAATGGTTGACGTCAAAACAGGAACATGGGTGTGCCCTCTCATCTGCTTACTCTATCTGCTGGCCTTTCTACAAGTCGAAGGTGACAATGTGCCCATGACTCTGTTGAAAAGTGCAGTAGCTGAAGGAGCAGGTCTGTGTGTATCCATAGATTCTCTTTTGGTTCTTATACCATAGTTTTTTCGAACAAGTTTGTAGTCGGACATCTTCCCGCAGCAGCTTTCAAATGAACTCATCTTCTTATTTTCCAGTTTGCTTGGATGGAAGTCCTCCAGCGTATCATCTCTCCCCTGGTTCTGGCTCTGGTGCAAATAACTGGTTGGTTTTCGTCGAGGTCAGTTTTTTTTTTATTGAATTAGATTGCAAACATTAAGATCGGTACGTTTTTTGGTTAACCCATATCCAGATGTTGTGTGTATATATGAGTTTTGTCAACATAGGATGCCTGTCAAACCTGACTTCATCATCTAGAACTGAAGCATGAGCTATGGCATTAGATATGGTGAATGGAATGCCTCTTAGATCATGATTTATCTTTGGAACTTGTACAACTTTAATTCCTTGTCTTAGCCTTCTATATTACATGCAACGGATAGATTGTTTTGCTACACAGTAGTAGGTGCAGAAAAATTCCTTTGATAGACAAAAATAAATAAATAAATAAATAAAGGGAAAGTGGGTTTACATATTAATTGTTGAAAATGAAGTAACATCACTTGTATTCTTTTTTAATTATGTGGCTATTTGCTAAAAAAAAAAAAGAGCAATGTACACCAAGATTCACAATTTCATGTACCCATAATGTATTGATCAGGTTTTTGTTATGTATCATATCGGTTCGTATCGTTGTACCCATCATCTATATTGTTGGTATATGCCAAGTTTTAAAAAATATATGTAAAAAATAAATAATAATTTAGTACAAAGGCAAATGCAGGCCTCAAATTGAGCAAATTCAGCTTACCCTGACAAACTATTGAATCGATAAATATCATTCGAATCATACTAGTCATTACCTAAGCTTAACTAGCTAATTGGTTTGTCAACTTTATTTAGCTTAAGTCATCGGTCAAAATAATTAAAGCTAAAGTTAATAATATTATATTCATCAAACCGTTATTAATTTAATTTTAACTTTGTCCACTTCCAATCGGGGTATTAAGATATGATACATATCCAAGTACATAACATATCTGGATCCATTAAAAACATCTAAAGTTTCTAAAGAATCTGTTCTTGGTCAAGGAATAAATCCCTCCCCGGTCATTTTGCAGGGAGGAGGTTGGTGCAGCACTGTTGAAGATTGCGTAGTACGGAAGGGCAATTTTAGAGGTTCCTCTAATCATATGCCGCCTCTCTCCTTCTCTGGCATGTTAGGAGGCGTTCAGAAAAGCAATCCTGGTATGATTCATCTTCCTTCTCTACCATTTGCATTACCAACACAATTTTTTTGATGCATGTCAGATTTAACTTTGGGTGTCTCATTCAAATGATGCAATCAAATACGATAACAACGCCAACGATATGGATCTTTTGCTATCATCATATTCTTTACTTTTGATTCTTGCAATGCTTGCAGACTTCTATAACTGGAACCGTGTCAAGATTCGGTACTGTGATGGTGCCTCGTTTACAGGGGACGTCGAGAAAGTAGATCCTGTGAGCTCCTAATCCGATACTTTCTGATGTATGTTTCATTTCCTTACCAAGCAACGTCGTATCGATAACATGTCTTTCACATCTTAGGCCACAGGTCTCCACTTCAGAGGAGCCAGAGTTTGGCGAGCTATAATGAAAGATCTATTGGCCAAGGGGATGAACAAATCGGAAAACGTATGTGGATGTAGAGTGGTCATGGTCTTATCGCTCTCAAAGTTCCTGTTCTAACGTTGGCGAATGCTCGCAGGCACTTCTTGGTGGTTGCTCCGCAGGTGGATTGACTACCATACTACATTGTGACAGCTTCCGCAGTCTTCTCCCAGCGAGTGCAAAAGTGAAATGCTTCTCCGATGCTGGTTATTTCATCGATGCGTAAGTTCAACATCATACATGTGAGATAAAGAGAGATGTTAAAAAATATTGATGCGTATGATGGATTCAAACTTGAGGATTGAAAGAGTATATATACTCAAATGGCTTAAAACTTTTGGATTGGATTGGATTGATGGATCTCTAAATCTCTATCTGGCTCTAACGTTAACCACCAGAAGTACTATGGTTTCTATGAACAGGAAGGATATTTCTGGAGCAGACTCGATCCAATCCTTTTATAATGATGTTGTTCAACTTCATGTAAGCTCTGGCCTTCCATGCTCCTGATTGATGACTCCTTCCAACCTTTTTGTGATGATAATTCTGTGGTGCTTGCTTTTTTGTTTTCTGTAGGCATCAGCAAATAATTTGCCATCTTCATGCACGTCGAGGTTACCACCAAGCAAGGTGGGAAGTAATACTTTCGTTCTGGAATATATACAAAATATATCAAGTCATCTGACCTACTCTTTGGTTACGTGCAGTGCTTCTTCCCACAGAACGTGGTGGCCACAATGAAGACACCCCTTTTTATACTCAATGCAGCATACGATCAATGGCAGGTTATGACTTTAATGAGCTATACCATCTTAAATCTCCTCTCGTGAAGGTTTCTACTGTGTGACGTATGTTGCCTAATCGGGTGAGTTCGTCCACATCGCAGATCAGAAATATTTTAGTGCCAACCACTGCTGATCGCAATAATACTTGGGGAGACTGCAGGCTCGATATGAAGAAATGTTCTTCCGATCAACTAAAGACACTCCAAGGTTGGTGTTATCGTATATGTATTTGTTGTCCGACATGCGAATCGGGTTTAAAATTAATCGATATTCATTTTAGAGTTCGTCTTAAGCTAAGGTGTTCGCGAACCTAGGCCTAGACCCTACAAAGAGCTACATCGGAGGTGTATCCGAAAATATCCTTTTGATACTTCGGTTAGTAAGAGGTTATAGAATTCAATTATGTATCGAAGTTAAAGAAAACACACCTACAGGACCTTTTCTTTTTATAGTGTGATAGTTTAATGTTATATAGCGATAAATGACGATGATAATGGTTACGTATATGTTTTTGTTGTCCGGAATATGAGATGGGTTCGAAATTAATCGATATCCATTTTTTAGTTCGTCTTAAGCTAATATGTTAGGAACCTAGGCCTAGATCCGCTAATATCCTTTTGATACTTAAGTTAGTAAGAGCTCGTATCGAAGTTAGAAAAAACACACCTAGAGAACCCTTTTCTTTTTATATTGTGATAGTTGACTGTTCGATAGAGGTAAATGTCGATGATAATAGTTACGTACATCATTTGGCCACCAATGAGTCATGAGATCGTGCATCGAATTTGACAATTATAAAGTAATAACTCTATCGAGTAAGTCTCACTTATAGATCGAATGGGGGTGTGATGTGTCGGTGACCGTCTTCGTGTCATGCCCCCACATTAGGCAATGATTTTCTTTTAAGAACCTGTGGACCAACTGACGACTGTTAAATAGATGTAATGGGAGATTTATGTCGTCAACTGTCAAATAATTCTTCTTGGTGTCAAGAGTGAGCTAATAATACGTGGATATCAGGTTTCAGGACAACGTTCCTGAACGCATTGCCGGGGGCAGGCAGCTCGTCTACGGGAATGTTCATCCTCTCATGCTACGTTCATTGCCAATCTGGAGATGCGGATACGTGGTTTGCAGATGATTCTCCAAGGATCGATAACACCGTAAGCAGCTCTACAGCTCTCTGAAACCTTCATCACTCCTATATTATTCATTCTATCAGAAAAATGTGGATCATATTTTTTGTTTCTTTCTTTCTTGCAGCCGATTGGGAAGGCTGTGGGCGACTGGTACTTCGGTCGGAGTTCTGCTGTAAGGAAGATCGACTGCCCATATCCATGCAATTCTTCGTGTCGTAATGTTGCCAAAGATTTCATGGAAGAGTAGCATTCTTGTCATATTTCCTAATCACATAAATGTTTCTCATGCGTGGCTGCATGTATGCTTATTAAGAGATTTTTTATAACTCTTTATCTGTGGAGACATAACGGTGATGAATTAGTATATATTATATGCGTCTTTGGTTGGTCTAATGCACAGGGTTATATGTTTGTGGTACGATTATTTTTTTTTCTCTTATTTCTTTTTTTATTTTCCTTGTCCGGCGATCCGTCTTATTGACATTTTAAACGAAAATTGTTTCTTATTGATTTATTTTTTGCCTATTCTTAGATTTATTGATTATTTTTATTCATTTAACTAGTTGGGAAATAATCCCAACTATGTTTGGATGCCCAAAGTTTGGATCTCATATGCATGGGACATGAAGTACATCCAGAACGTAGGGGTAGATGTTATGATCTTCGAATGACCTTAAATTTTGATCGCGAAAAAAATATATTAAAAATAAAATTAATCAAATATTCAGTACAAGTAAAAAAATTATATGCAAAGTTAATGATAATAAGAAAGTAAATAATTAAAAATAAAAAAGTCATAAAAAAGAATGATAAACTGATTTATAATGATTTGATCCTTTGGTCCTATATTAATATTTAATTCCTTTAGCTTTAAGGCCGCGTGACGATCTTTCTTTCAACGATGAAAATTAATTATCGTCGTTATAACTTTTTTCTTTTTGCTAAGATCGAGAGAATCTTCCGGCTCAATATTTTACAATTCTACCACTTACTCAGGATTTAATACTCCATCAATCAAGTTGGAATGAGATATTTGTAGCCTCCAAAAGCTTCCAAAAAATAAACTAAAATATCAAATTCTCATAATTTCACATTACGAGTGGTACTACCCTTAACTTCAGAGCCACAATTCTACAACTCCAATGATCCTATTATCACCATATGCAATACCACTATCAAAATGATAGATAAAGTATAGATGAGGCTTATCAACTGACTCGAGTAGTATCATTACTTGAGTCAAATCATT
This sequence comes from Ensete ventricosum, assembly GCA_029747655.1. Classification (NCBI taxonomy): domain Eukaryota; kingdom Viridiplantae; phylum Streptophyta; class Magnoliopsida; order Zingiberales; family Musaceae; genus Ensete; species Ensete ventricosum. The sequence continues at coordinate 17,712 of JAQQAF010000048.1, read as the reverse complement.
TGATCTTTAAACACTTCAATCGGACATCCAACGCATGACTCTATCTTGTCAACTTCACCACGACATCCGATATTATGATAAGATGCTCAAGAACCTCTATCATGAAGTTTGATCTTCGAGTCGATATCCAATTTTTCGACATAATAATCTTCTAGCACAATATTCGACACTTCCACTCAACATTTAACCCTTTTACACGGTCCGAGTCTTTGGTCAATATGTTTATTATGTCATATATCTAAATAACACATTGGTTCATCAAATTTATTAATTATTTTCATCATCGAAATCTAGGAATTAACAATATATAACCCATCGAACAATTAAATCTGATTTTATATAAAAAAAATAAGGTGGATAATCATCAACGGATGCTCACTCAAGTTGACAAATGACCTGGCCTCTTCGATTGCTTTCTCAAGATAGTCATCCATGTTGTAAGACAATCATGAGCCCAAGTCAAATATATTGTTGCTAAGATGGTCGCACCTTTGAAGTCGATTGCATCGTCAAGTTTTAATATGATGGCATCCCACGAATAATCTATGTGGATTGCTTCCTTTGTCAAGACAGGTATGTTGCCAACTCTAGACGATTACACCTTGAAGTTGGATATATCGTCGAGATGATCCCACCTTCAAATCGACTACACATTCGAGAAGAATGCCTCCTAAAGTTGGATGTATCGTCAAGATGGTCACACATTTAAATCGACTACACATTGTTGCTAAGATGGTCGCACCTTTGAAGTCGATTGCATCGTCAAGTTTTAATATGATGGCATCCCACGAATAATCTATGTGGATTGATTCCTTTGTCAAGACAGGTATGTTGCCAACTCTAGACGATTACACCTTGAAGTTGGATATATCGTCGAGATGATCCCACCTTCAAATCGACTACACATTCGAGAAGAATGCCTCCTAAAGTTGGATGTATCGTCAAGATGGTCACACATTTAAATCGACTACACATTGTTGCTAAGATGGTCGCACCTTTGAAGTCGATTGCATCGTCAAGTTTTAATATGATGGCATCCCACGAATAATCTATGTGGATTGATTCCTTTGTCAAGACAGGTATGTAGCCAACTCTAGACGATTACACCTTGAAGTTGGATATATCGTCGAGATGATCCCACCTTCAAATCGACTACACATTCGAGAAGAATGCCTCCTAAAGTTGGATGTATCGTCAAGATGGTCACACATTTAAATCGACTACACATTGTTGCTAAGATGGTCGCACCTTTGAAGTCGATTGCATCGTCAAGTTTTAATATGATGGCATCCCACGAATAATCTATGTGGATTGATTCCTTTGTCAAGACAGGTATGTAGCCAACTCTAGACGATTACACCTTGAAGTTGGATATATCGTCGAGATGATCCCACCTTCAAATCGACTACACATTCGAGATGAATGCCTCCTAAAGTTGGATGTATCGTCAAGATGGTCACACATTTAAATCGACTACACATTGTTGCTAAGATGGTCGCACCTTTGAAGTCGATTGCATCGTCAAGTTTTAATATGAAGACATCCCACGAATAATCTATGTGGATTGATTCCTTTGTCAAGATAGGTATGTTGCCAACTCTAGACGATTACACCTTGAAGTTAGATATATCGTCGAGATGATCCCACCTTCAAATCGACTATACATTCGAGATGAATGCCTCCTAAAGTTGGACGTATCGTCAAGATGGTCACACATTTAAATCGACTATACATTCAAGATAAATGCCTCTTAAAGTTGGACATATCGTCAAGATGATCGCACCTTCAAATCGACTACACGTACGTTCAAGATGATCGCCCCTCGACCCAACTTGTCCGAATGAATTGCTTACTCAAAAGAGCCACATCGTTGAAATAGTCATGGATGCATCACGGTCAAGATAGTAGTCTCCGCCTTCAACACGATCATAACGTCAAAGTCGACTACACCTCCAAGACAATTGCACCCCTCAACTTGACCTCTTCAAATCAAATTGATTTCTCAAGATTAGCAGCTCAAACGATTGGTGGCCTCTAGACGTACGATTGCACCCTCAAGTCGGACGCGTTGTCGAGCCGATCATATCGTCAAGTCAACGTTACACCTCGAAGACAATTGCACCCCTCCGAATTGATTCCTCCTTTCTCAAGACAGCTCAAATCAAATGCATTGTCAAGTCAAGATGGACGCACTCTCTTTCTCCATCACAATCTGGCCAACTTAAAGTCCTTTGCATGGATGTCAGCCTCTCTTGGGGGCATCCTTGGAAACATCCTTGGTGGCATAGCCATCGACGAGCTCTCTCCCAAAACTATGTTCCTCATCTTTGTAGTTCTCCAGTTCTTCATGACCATCACTGTTTCTGAGAGCTCCAAAAAGATGAACCGCTCATCAAAATTCTCTAGCATCTCGAAACAGATATCCGAGTTATCTTGGAGTGGCACTTGCCATATGTGTAGGTGTCTCTGGTGCCGACTTCTCGGGGTTTTCAGTAGGCATCTTGATACAGGCAGCTTGCACCCTGCTGCCTCTCTGTTGGGCATCGTGGATCCCAGATGGCAGCAGGCGTGTCAAGAAAGAGAAGTAGGGCGTTCCTTTCTATTCTTTTGGGATGTCCTTCCTCGAGGTATATCTACATCGTAGAAAAGAGGATTCCAGCCAGAGGCCAAGGCTGGAAGCTTGTGCTCGAGTCCCTCATGCTATGAATCCCTGACCTGTCTTTAAGGCTGGAAGAAAACTCCTCAATTCTGATCAGTTCTATGGGACAATTCCTGGTTGACAGGAATACCTGCCTGACCTGTCTTTAAGGCTGGAAAACTCTCAATTCTGTGGACGTGAACGTGTGTTGGTGTGAATTAAAGCTATGTTTAGGGGACAATTCCTGGTTGACAGTTGTGAAGTTAGTATTTTGAGGTGCATAAATAATGAGGTTATTCTCGAAACTTTTTTTGTGGTGAACCATCATATGTTTCAACTCTGATCAGTTCTATCATCTCAGCTAAATCATCAACGAGGTATGTTATTTGCTAAGGGATCCATCAACACTTTCTTTCCTGTAGCGACATATGGTTTACAGCTTCTATGTGTGGGATCTTCCGTCACCGACGAAAGGAATTGTGCCGCTTTAATTCTCTTTTATTATGATGCTTTCCAAGCAATCCTGCTTTCCGATGTAAGAGAAGTGAATCCTGTTTGTCCATTACGACCATCTTCTCGTAACATAGAAGTTTGTGATCGATGAGCTATAAATGCCTCCTCCTGCTTGCCATTCTCCTTCCACCGTCGGTGAGAGTGGTAAAAAAAGTAAATTATTCTGTTTAGAAAACAAGTAAAAAAGGTCAGGCTAGAAATAATTTTACTTCAACTTGTAAAAAAAAAAAGTAAATTAATCTGTTTAGAAAACAAGTTAAGTTTTAATGTTTAGTTTAGCAAAAGGTTATAGCTTTACAAGTAAATCTGTAAGCATATGATATGCAAGTGAGGAAGTTAAATAAGTATCTTAAAAAGATAAACGTACAGTCACATTACAAACGATTTTTAACTAGGTGTTCGACAGTAATGGTAAGTTATTGTAGGTTCTTCTATATGTAAAATATGCCACCGATGGGTTCTAGGGTGTTAGAGATAGTTAACAAACAAATGTACAGATAAACAAAAATAACAAACGATTCGTTAACAAAGGTGTTGTGGGTGTCAAACGATCATTTGTGTGACAATCTCATCTTTTTTTTTTTTTTTTTTTTTGTTGACGTTGTTATTGAAACTCGCTTATAAGCCTCGATGATTACTTCTTCATGTCACAAGGCGCCTTATTGGCTCCTAACGAACTTTCGTTTTGAAAAATTTTCGACTTCAGGTACCTCCCTCGATATGTGTAGTTCGTTGTACATAAATCTCATACTGGAGAATCGGGACTTGTCCCTCCTGGATGCTTATCTCGTTGGAGCAATTTTTCATTTCGCATCCTTCTCTTCATAAGTTCGGAGATCACCATCTTCTTGAACTACTCCATAATATTGAACAAATTGTGTCCTATTTTGTCATCATTAATGCATTTGCTAAATTGTGACTTTTTATCAATATAAGGCCTATTGTGTCCCGTAAGACTTAGCAATGTGTTACACCCATTGCATATTTTAGCCTCTAATAGAAATATACCCTTCTTATGCTAAAGAGAAAGTTTTTACGCTCTACGATGCTAAATTTTGATTGCCTTTGGATGACTATAGATATTTTATTATTTGCATATAAGTCCTTACATGAGTACCAAATAAGTAAATCATTATATGAATACGAAACGAGTGGACCAACTCGGGTGGAACTTAGTGAAGTGCCTAAGCCTAATGAAGGGAGTCGATATAGAAGACAAAACATAGAGCAGAAGCATTAAGCTTTCATCGGATAGAGGATAAGGATATAAACTTTTACAAGATAAGAATAAGATCATGTAGTTCTATGGTTTTCTCATTCTGATAAGTAGACTCATCTTGTATGGTGCCAAAGTCGTGGGGGGTTTTACATGACATGCACCTTACCTTAGTAAGAAAGACAATTAATGGAGGGTCTAAGGTGACTCCACTTGCATAAGCAAATCGGCAAATAGAAGGCATTGGAACGAGATAAGAGAATATGAAGATGGGGACTCTTGAAAAATATATTACGGTGCTACGATTTGAGTTGCCACAAATGAAGCTATACACAATAGAGATTTATGCTAGAAGCAGAGGTCTAGGATCCAAACAATGGCACACTTATGTTAGCAAAATCGACGAACTTGGAGAGTAATTGGGTGACTCTATTATGAAGTTGTACATCATTCATGTATGACTCGAGCGCAAGTGGACGAAGTTTGATTGTCAAAGGAGCGCACATAATCGAAAGTGGCAAAAGCTCTTTCATGTGTGTCGATAAAGACTACATAAAAGAGATTATAGTCTAAATTCATCACGTAAAGATCAAAATATAACGAAGATGTCATCGGTGGCTCATCTGAGAATAATTAGAGGCAATGAGAAGTCCTTTTAGTTCCTCGTTCTCAGCTTGCATGTTTCTTTCTCTGAGGCCTCGTCATGGATTATCCCGTGGATTGTCGCAGATCACTACTACTTCTAACGAAGTACAGAATGGCCTTTCAACTCTTCCCGTAGGCTTTTCTGTCTTCTGTACTAACAGATTCGAATCAATGTTGCAGAATGGTTGACGTCAAAACAGGAACATGGGTGTGCCCTCTCATCTGCTTACTCTATCTGCTGGCCTTTCTACAAGTCGAAGGTGACAATGTGCCCATGACTCTGTTGAAAAGTGCAGTAGCTGAAGGAGCAGGTCTGTGTGTATCCATAGATTCTCTTTTGGTTCTTATACCATAGTTTTTTCGAACAAGTTTGTAGTCGGACATCTTCCCGCAGCAGCTTTCAAATGAACTCATCTTCTTATTTTCCAGTTTGCTTGGATGGAAGTCCTCCAGCGTATCATCTCTCCCCTGGTTCTGGCTCTGGTGCAAATAACTGGTTGGTTTTCGTCGAGGTCAGTTTTTTTTTTATTGAATTAGATTGCAAACATTAAGATCGGTACGTTTTTTGGTTAACCCATCCATATCCAGATGTTGTGTGTATATATGAGTTTTGTCAACATAGGATGCCTGTCAAACCTGACTTCATCATCTAGAACTGAAGCATGAGCTATGGCATTAGATATGGTGAATGGAATGCCTCTTAGATGATGATTTATCTTTGGAACTTGTACAACTTTAATTCCTTGTCTTAGCCTTCTATATTACATGCAACGGATAGATTGTTTTGCTACACAGTAGTAGGTGCAGAAAAATTCCTTTGATAGACAAAAATAAATAAATAAATAAATAAAGGGAAAGTGGGTTTACATATTAATTGTTGAAAATGAAGTAACATCACTTGTATTCTTTTTTAATTATGTGGCTATTTGCTAAAAAAAAAAAAGAGCAATGTACACCAAGATTCACAATTTCATGTACCCATAATGTATTGATCAGGTTTTTGTTATGTATCATATCGGTTCGTATCGTTGTACCCATCATCTATATTGTTGGTATATGCCAAGTTTTAAAAAATATATGTAAAAAATAAATAATAATTTAGTACAAAGGCAAATGCAGGCCTCAAATTGAGCAAATTCAGCTTACCCTGACAAACTATTGAATCGATAAATATCATTCGAATCATACTAGTCATTACCTAAGCTTAACTAGCTAATTGGTTTGTCAACTTTATTTAGCTTAAGTCATCGGTCAAAATAATTAAAGCTAAAGTTAATAATATTATATTCATCAAACCGTTATTAATTTAATTTTAACTTTGTCCACTTCCAATCGGGGTATTAAGATATGATACATATCCAAGTACATAACATATCTGGATCCATTAAAAACATCTAAAGTTTCTAAAGAATCTGTTCTTGGTCAAGGAATAAATCCCTCCCCGGTCATTTTGCAGGGAGGAGGTTGGTGCAGCACTGTTGAAGATTGCGTAGTACGGAAGGGCAATTTTAGAGGTTCCTCTAATCATATGCCGCCTCTCTCCTTCTCTGGCATGTTAGGAGGCGTTCAGAAAAGCAATCCTGGTATGATTCATCTTCCTTCTCTACCATTTGCATTACCAACACAATTTTTTTGATGCATGTCAGATTTAACTTTGGGTGTCTCATTCAAATGATGCAATCAAATACGATAACAACGCCAACGATATGGATCTTTTGCTATCATCATATTCTTTACTTTTGATTCTTGCAATGCTTGCAGACTTCTATAACTGGAACCGTGTCAAGATTCGGTACTGTGATGGTGCCTCGTTTACAGGGGACGTCGAGAAAGTAGATCCTGTGAGCTCCTAATCCGATACTTTCTGATGTATGTTTCATTTCCTTACCAAGCAACGTCGTATCGATAACATGTCTTTCACATCTTAGGCCACAGGTCTCCACTTCAGAGGAGCCAGAGTTTGGCGAGCTATAATGAAAGATCTATTGGCCAAGGGGATGAACAAATCGGAAAACGTATGTGGATGTAGAGTGGTCATGGTCTTATCGCTCTCAAAGTTCCTGTTCTAACGTTGGCGAATGCTCGCAGGCACTTCTTGGTGGTTGCTCCGCAGGTGGATTGACTACCATACTACATTGTGACAGCTTCCGCAGTCTTCTCCCAGCGAGTGCAAAAGTGAAATGCTTCTCCGATGCTGGTTATTTCATCGATGCGTAAGTTCAACATCATACATGTGAGATAAAGAGAGATGTTAAAAAATATTGATGCGTATGATGGATTCAAACTTGAGGATTGAAAGAGTATATATACTCAAATGGCTTAAAACTTTTGGATTGGATTGGATTGATGGATCTCTAAATCTCTATCTGGCTCTAACGTTAACCACCAGAAGTACTATGGTTTCTATGAACAGGAAGGATATTTCTGGAGCAGACTCGATCCAATCCTTTTATAATGATGTTGTTCAACTTCATGTAAGCTCTGGCCTTCCATGCTCCTGATTGATGACTCCTTCCAACCTTTTTGTGATGATAATTCTGTGGTGCTTGCTTTTTTGTTTTCTGTAGGCATCAGCAAATAATTTGCCATCTTCATGCACGTCGAGGTTACCACCAAGCAAGGTGGGAAGTAATACTTTCGTTCTGGAATATATACAAAATATATCAAGTCATCTGACCTACTCTTTGGTTACGTGCAGTGCTTCTTCCCACAGAACGTGGTGGCCACAATGAAGACACCCCTTTTTATACTCAATGCAGCATACGATCAATGGCAGGTTATGACTTTAATGAGCTATACCATCTTAAATCTCCTCTCGTGAAGGTTTCTACTGTGTGACGTATGTTGCCTAATCGGGTGAGTTCGTCCACATCGCAGATCAGAAATATTTTAGTGCCAACCACTGCTGATCGCAATAATACTTGGGGAGACTGCAGGCTCGATATGAAGAAATGTTCTTCCGATCAACTAAAGACACTCCAAGGTTGGTGTTATCGTATATGTATTTGTTGTCCGACATGCGAATCGGGTTTAAAATTAATCGATATTCATTTTAGAGTTCGTCTTAAGCTAAGGTGTTCGCGAACCTAGGCCTAGACCCTACAAAGAGCTACATCGGAGGTGTATCCGAAAATATCCTTTTGATACTTCGGTTAGTAAGAGGTTATAGAATTCAATTATGTATCGAAGTTAAAGAAAACACACCTACAGGACCTTTTCTTTTTATAGTGTGATAGTTTAATGTTATATAGCGATAAATGACGATGATAATGGTTACGTATATGTTTTTGTTGTCCGGAATATGAGATGGGTTCGAAATTAATCGATATCCATTTTTTAGTTCGTCTTAAGCTAATATGTTAGGAACCTAGGCCTAGATCCGCTAATATCCTTTTGATACTTAAGTTAGTAAGAGCTCGTATCGAAGTTAGAAAAAACACACCTAGAGAACCCTTTTCTTTTTATATTGTGATAGTTGACTGTTCGATAGAGGTAAATGTCGATGATAATAGTTACGTACATCATTTGGCCACCAATGAGTCATGAGATCGTGCATCGAATTTGACAATTATAAAGTAATAACTCTATCGAGTAAGTCTCACTTATAGATCGAATGGGGGTGTGATGTGTCGGTGACCGTCTTCGTGTCATGCCCCCACATTAGGCAATGATTTTCTTTTAAGAACCTGTGGACCAACTGACGACTGTTAAATAGATGTAATGGGAGATTTATGTCGTCAACTGTCAAATAATTCTTCTTGGTGTCAAGAGTGAGCTAATAATACGTGGATATCAGGTTTCAGGACAACGTTCCTGAACGCATTGCCGGGGGCAGGCAGCTCGTCTACGGGAATGTTCATCCTCTCATGCTACGTTCATTGCCAATCTGGAGATGCGGATACGTGGTTTGCAGATGATTCTCCAAGGATCGATAACACCGTAAGCAGCTCTACAGCTCTCTGAAACCTTCATCACTCCTATATTATTCATTCTATCAGAAAAATGTGGATCATATTTTTTGTTTCTTTCTTTCTTGCAGCCGATTGGGAAGGCTGTGGGCGACTGGTACTTCGGTCGGAGTTCTGCTGTAAGGAAGATCGACTGCCCATATCCATGCAATTCTTCGTGTCGTAATGTTGCCAAAGATTTCATGGAAGAGTAGCATTCTTGTCATATTTCCTAATCACATAAATGTTTCTCATGCGTGGCTGCATGTATGCTTATTAAGAGATTTTTTATAACTCTTTATCTGTGGAGACATAACGGTGATGAATTAGTATATATTATATGCGTCTTTGGTTGGTCTAATGCACAGGGTTATATGTTTGTGGTACGATTATTTTTTTTTCTCTTATTTCTTTTTTTATTTTCCTTGTCCGGCGATCCGTCTTATTGACATTTTAAACGAAAATTGTTTCTTATTGATTTATTTTTTGCCTATTCTTAGATTTATTGATTATTTTTATTCATTTAACTAGTTGGGAAATAATCCCAACTATGTTTGGATGCCCAAAGTTTGGATCTCATATGCATGGGACATGAAGTACATCCAGAACGTAGGGGTAGATGTTATGATCTTCGAATGACCTTAAATTTTGATCGCGAAAAAAATATATTAAAAATAAAATTAATCAAATATTCAGTACAAGTAAAAAAATTATATGCAAAGTTAATGATAATAAGAAAGTAAATAATTAAAAATAAAAAAGTCATAAAAAAGAATGATAAACTGATTTATAATGATTTGATCCTTTGGTCCTATATTAATATTTAATTCCTTTAGCTTTAAGGCCGCGTGACGATCTTTCTTTCAACGATGAAAATTAATTATCGTCGTTATAACTTTTTTCTTTTTGCTAAGATCGAGAGAATCTTCCGGCTCAATATTTTACAATTCTACCACTTACTCAGGATTTAATACTCCATCAATCAAGTTGGAATGAGATATTTGTAGCCTCCAAAAGCTTCCAAAAAATAAACTAAAATATCAAATTCTCATAATTTCACATTACGAGTGGTACTACCCTTAACTTCAGAGCCACAATTCTACAACTCCAATGATCCTATTATCACCATATGCAATACCACTATCAAAATGATAGATAAAGTATAGATGAGGCTTATCAACTGACTCGAGTAGTATCATTACTTGAGTCAAATCATTTGATCTTTAAACACTTCAATCGGACATCCAACGCATGACTCTATCTTGTCAACTTCACCACGACATCCGATATTATGATAAGATGCTCAAGAACCTCTATCATGAAGTTTGATCTTCGAGTCGATATCCAATTTTTCGACATAATAATCTTCTAGCACAATATTCGACACTTCCACTCAACATTTAACCCTTTTACACGGTCCGAGTCTTTGGTCAATATGTTTATTATGTCATATATCTAAATAACACATTGGTTCATCAAATTTATTAATTATTTTCATCATCGAAATCTAGGAATTAACAATATATAACCCATCGAACAATTAAATCTGATTTTATATAAAAAAAATAAGGTGGATAATCATCAACGGATGCTCACTCAAGTTGACAAATGACCTGGCCTCTTCGATTGCTTTCTCAAGATAGTCATCCATGTTGTAAGACAATCATGAGCCCAAGTCAAATATATTGTTGCTAAGATGGTCGCACCTTTGAAGTCGATTGCATCGTCAAGTTTTAATATGATGGCATCCCACGAATAATCTATGTGGATTGCTTCCTTTGTCAAGACAGGTATGTTGCCAACTCTAGACGATTACACCTTGAAGTTGGATATATCGTCGAGATGATCCCACCTTCAAATCGACTACACATTCGAGAAGAATGCCTCCTAAAGTTGGATGTATCGTCAAGATGGTCACACATTTAAATCGACTACACATTGTTGCTAAGATGGTCGCACCTTTGAAGTCGATTGCATCGTCAAGTTTTAATATGATGGCATCCCACGAATAATCTATGTGGATTGATTCCTTTGTCAAGACAGGTATGTTGCCAACTCTAGACGATTACACCTTGAAGTTGGATATATCGTCGAGATGATCCCACCTTCAAATCGACTACACATTCGAGAAGAATGCCTCCTAAAGTTGGATGTATCGTCAAGATGGTCACACATTTAAATCGACTACACATTGTTGCTAAGATGGTCGCACCTTTGAAGTCGATTGCATCGTCAAGTTTTAATATGATGGCATCCCACGAATAATCTATGTGGATTGATTCCTTTGTCAAGACAGGTATGTAGCCAACTCTAGACGATTACACCTTGAAGTTGGATATATCGTCGAGATGATCCCACCTTCAAATCGACTACACATTCGAGAAGAATGCCTCCTAAAGTTGGATGTATCGTCAAGATGGTCACACATTTAAATCGACTACACATTGTTGCTAAGATGGTCGCACCTTTGAAGTCGATTGCATCGTCAAGTTTTAATATGATGGCATCCCACGAATAATCTATGTGGATTGATTCCTTTGTCAAGACAGGTATGTAGCCAACTCTAGACGATTACACCTTGAAGTTGGATATATCGTCGAGATGATCCCACCTTCAAATCGACTACACATTCGAGATGAATGCCTCCTAAAGTTGGATGTATCGTCAAGATGGTCACACATTTAAATCGACTACACATTGTTGCTAAGATGGTCGCACCTTTGAAGTCGATTGCATCGTCAAGTTTTAATATGAAGACATCCCACGAATAATCTATGTGGATTGATTCCTTTGTCAAGATAGGTATGTTGCCAACTCTAGACGATTACACCTTGAAGTTAGATATATCGTCGAGATGATCCCACCTTCAAATCGACTATACATTCGAGATGAATGCCTCCTAAAGTTGGACGTATCGTCAAGATGGTCACACATTTAAATCGACTATACATTCAAGATAAATGCCTCTTAAAGTTGGACATATCGTCAAGATGATCGCACCTTCAAATCGACTACACGTACGTTCAAGATGATCGCCCCTCGACCCAACTTGTCCGAATGAATTGCTTACTCAAAAGAGCCACATCGTTGAAATAGTCATGGATGCATCACGGTCAAGATAGTAGTCTCCGCCTTCAACACGATCATAACGTCAAAGTCGACTACACCTCCAAGACAATTGCACCCCTCAACTTGACCTCTTCAAATCAAATTGATTTCTCAAGATTAGCAGCTCAAACGATTGGTGGCCTCTAGACGTACGATTGCACCCTCAAGTCGGACGCGTTGTCGAGCCGATCATATCGTCAAGTCAACGTTACACCTCGAAGACAATTGCACCCCTCCGAATTGATTCCTCCTTTCTCAAGACAGCTCAAATCAAATGCATTGTCAAGTCAAGATGGACGCACTCTCTTTCTCCATCACAATCTGGCCAACTTAAAGTCCTTTGCATGGATGTCAGCCTCTCTTGGGGGCATCCTTGGAAACATCCTTGGTGGCATAGCCATCGACGAGCTCTCTCCCAAAACTATGTTCCTCATCTTTGTAGTTCTCCAGTTCTTCATGACCATCACTGTTTCTGAGAGCTCCAAAAAGATGAACCGCTCATCAAAATTCTCTAGCATCTCGAAACAGATATCCGAGTTATCTTGGAGTGGCACTTGCCATATGTGTAGGTGTCTCTGGTGCCGACTTCTCGGGGTTTTCAGTAGGCATCTTGATACAGGCAGCTTGCACCCTGCTGCCTCTCTGTTGGGCATCGTGGATCCCAGATGGCAGCAGGCGTGTCAAGAAAGAGAAGTAGGGCGTTCCTTTCTATTCTTTTGGGATGTCCTTCCTCGAGGTATATCTACATCGTAGAAAAGAGGATTCCAGCCAGAGGCCAAGGCTGGAAGCTTGTGCTCGAGTCCCTCATGCTATGAATCCCTGACCTGTCTTTAAGGCTGGAAGAAAACTCCTCAATTCTGATCAGTTCTATGGGACAATTCCTGGTTGACAGGAATACCTGCCTGACCTGTCTTTAAGGCTGGAAAACTCTCAATTCTGTGGACGTGAACGTGTGTTGGTGTGAATTAAAGCTATGTTTAGGGGACAATTCCTGGTTGACAGTTGTGAAGTTAGTATTTTGAGGTGCATAAATAATGAGGTTATTCTCGAAACTTTTTTTGTGGTGAACCATCATATGTTTCAACTCTGATCAGTTCTATCATCTCAGCTAAATCATCAACGAGGTATGTTATTTGCTAAGGGATCCATCAACACTTTCTTTCCTGTAGCGACATATGGTTTACAGCTTCTATGTGTGGGATCTTCCGTCACCGACGAAAGGAATTGTGCCGCTTTAATTCTCTTTTATTATGATGCTTTCCAAGCAATCCTGCTTTCCGATGTAAGAGAAGTGAATCCTGTTTGTCCATTACGACCATCTTCTCGTAACATAGAAGTTTGTGATCGATGAGCTATAAATGCCTCCTCCTGCTTGCCATTCTCCTTCCACCGTCGGTGAGAGTGGTAAAAAAAGTAAATTATTCTGTTTAGAAAACAAGTAAAAAAGGTCAGGCTAGAAATAATTTTACTTCAACTTGTAAAAAAAAAAAGTAAATTAATCTGTTTAGAAAACAAGTTAAGTTTTAATGTTTAGTTTAGCAAAAGGTTATAGCTTTACAAGTAAATCTGTAAGCATATGATATGCAAGTGAGGAAGTTAAATAAGTATCTTAAAAAGATAAACGTACAGTCACATTACAAACGATTTTTAACTAGGTGTTCGACAGTAATGGTAAGTTATTGTAGGTTCTTCTATATGTAAAATATGCCACCGATGGGTTCTAGGGTGTTAGAGATAGTTAACAAACAAATGTACAGATAAACAAAAATAACAAACGATTCGTTAACAAAGGTGTTGTGGGTGTCAAACGATCATTTGTGTGACAATCTCATCTTTTTTTTTTTTTTTTTTTTTGTTGACGTTGTTATTGAAACTCGCTTATAAGCCTCGATGATTACTTCTTCATGTCACAAGGCGCCTTATTGGCTCCTAACGAACTTTCGTTTTGAAAAATTTTCGACTTCAGGTACCTCCCTCGATATGTGTAGTTCGTTGTACATAAATCTCATACTGGAGAATCGGGACTTGTCCCTCCTGGATGCTTATCTCGTTGGAGCAATTTTTCATTTCGCATCCTTCTCTTCATAAGTTCGGAGATCACCATCTTCTTGAACTACTCCATAATATTGAACAAATTGTGTCCTATTTTGTCATCATTAATGCATTTGCTAAATTGTGACTTTTTATCAATATAAGGCCTATTGTGTCCCGTAAGACTTAGCAATGTGTTACACCCATTGCATATTTTAGCCTCTAATAGAAATATACCCTTCTTATGCTAAAGAGAAAGTTTTTACGCTCTACGATGCTAAATTTTGATTGCCTTTGGATGACTATAGATATTTTATTATTTGCATATAAGTCCTTACATGAGTACCAAATAAGTAAATCATTATATGAATACGAAACGAGTGGACCAACTCGGGTGGAACTTAGTGAAGTGCCTAAGCCTAATGAAGGGAGTCGATATAGAAGACAAAACATAGAGCAGAAGCATTAAGCTTTCATCGGATAGAGGATAAGGATATAAACTTTTACAAGATAAGAATAAGATCATGTAGTTCTATGGTTTTCTCATTCTGATAAGTAGACTCATCTTGTATGGTGCCAAAGTCGTGGGGGGTTTTACATGACATGCACCTTACCTTAGTAAGAAAGACAATTAATGGAGGGTCTAAGGTGACTCCACTTGCATAAGCAAATCGGCAAATAGAAGGCATTGGAACGAGATAAGAGAATATGAAGATGGGGACTCTTGAAAAATATATTACGGTGCTACGATTTGAGTTGCCACAAATGAAGCTATACACAATAGAGATTTATGCTAGAAGCAGAGGTCTAGGATCCAAACAATGGCACACTTATGTTAGCAAAATCGACGAACTTGGAGAGTAATTGGGTGACTCTATTATGAAGTTGTACATCATTCATGTATGACTCGAGCGCAAGTGGACGAAGTTTGATTGTCAAAGGAGCGCACATAATCGAAAGTGGCAAAAGCTCTTTCATGTGTGTCGATAAAGACTACATAAAAGAGATTATAGTCTAAATTCATCACGTAAAGATCAAAATATAACGAAGATGTCATCGGTGGCTCATCTGAGAATAATTAGAGGCAATGAGAAGTCCTTTTAGTTCCTCGTTCTCAGCTTGCATGTTTCTTTCTCTGAGGCCTCGTCATGGATTATCCCGTGGATTGTCGCAGATCACTACTACTTCTAACGAAGTACAGAATGGCCTTTCAACTCTTCCCGTAGGCTTTTCTGTCTTCTGTACTAACAGATTCGAATCAATGTTGCAGAATGGTTGACGTCAAAACAGGAACATGGGTGTGCCCTCTCATCTGCTTACTCTATCTGCTGGCCTTTCTACAAGTCGAAGGTGACAATGTGCCCATGACTCTGTTGAAAAGTGCAGTAGCTGAAGGAGCAGGTCTGTGTGTATCCATAGATTCTCTTTTGGTTCTTATACCATAGTTTTTTCGAACAAGTTTGTAGTCGGACATCTTCCCGCAGCAGCTTTCAAATGAACTCATCTTCTTATTTTCCAGTTTGCTTGGATGGAAGTCCTCCAGCGTATCATCTCTCCCCTGGTTCTGGCTCTGGTGCAAATAACTGGTTGGTTTTCGTCGAGGTCAGTTTTTTTTTTATTGAATTAGATTGCAAACATTAAGATCGGTACGTTTTTTGGTTAACCCATCCATATCCAGATGTTGTGTGTATATATGAGTTTTGTCAACATAGGATGCCTGTCAAACCTGACTTCATCATCTAGAACTGAAGCATGAGCTATGGCATTAGATATGGTGAATGGAATGCCTCTTAGATGATGATTTATCTTTGGAACTTGTACAACTTTAATTCCTTGTCTTAGCCTTCTATATTACATGCAACGGATAGATTGTTTTGCTACACAGTAGTAGGTGCAGAAAAATTCCTTTGATAGACAAAAATAAATAAATAAATAAATAAAGGGAAAGTGGGTTTACATATTAATTGTTGAAAATGAAGTAACATCACTTGTATTCTTTTTTAATTATGTGGCTATTTGCTAAAAAAAAAAAAGAGCAATGTACACCAAGATTCACAATTTCATGTACCCATAATGTATTGATCAGGTTTTTGTTATGTATCATATCGGTTCGTATCGTTGTACCCATCATCTATATTGTTGGTATATGCCAAGTTTTAAAAAATATATGTAAAAAATAAATAATAATTTAGTACAAAGGCAAATGCAGGCCTCAAATTGAGCAAATTCAGCTTACCCTGACAAACTATTGAATCGATAAATATCATTCGAATCATACTAGTCATTACCTAAGCTTAACTAGCTAATTGGTTTGTCAACTTTATTTAGCTTAAGTCATCGGTCAAAATAATTAAAGCTAAAGTTAATAATATTATATTCATCAAACCGTTATTAATTTAATTTTAACTTTGTCCACTTCCAATCGGGGTATTAAGATATGATACATATCCAAGTACATAACATATCTGGATCCATTAAAAACATCTAAAGTTTCTAAAGAATCTGTTCTTGGTCAAGGAATAAATCCCTCCCCGGTCATTTTGCAGGGAGGAGGTTGGTGCAGCACTGTTGAAGATTGCGTAGTACGGAAGGGCAATTTTAGAGGTTCCTCTAATCATATGCCGCCTCTCTCCTTCTCTGGCATGTTAGGAGGCGTTCAGAAAAGCAATCCTGGTATGATTCATCTTCCTTCTCTACCATTTGCATTACCAACACAATTTTTTTGATGCATGTCAGATTTAACTTTGGGTGTCTCATTCAAATGATGCAATCAAATACGATAACAACGCCAACGATATGGATCTTTTGCTATCATCATATTCTTTACTTTTGATTCTTGCAATGCTTGCAGACTTCTATAACTGGAACCGTGTCAAGATTCGGTACTGTGATGGTGCCTCGTTTACAGGGGACGTCGAGAAAGTAGATCCTGTGAGCTCCTAATCCGATACTTTCTGATGTATGTTTCATTTCCTTACCAAGCAACGTCGTATCGATAACATGTCTTTCACATCTTAGGCCACAGGTCTCCACTTCAGAGGAGCCAGAGTTTGGCGAGCTATAATGAAAGATCTATTGGCCAAGGGGATGAACAAATCGGAAAACGTATGTGGATGTAGAGTGGTCATGGTCTTATCGCTCTCAAAGTTCCTGTTCTAACGTTGGCGAATGCTCGCAGGCACTTCTTGGTGGTTGCTCCGCAGGTGGATTGACTACCATACTACATTGTGACAGCTTCCGCAGTCTTCTCCCAGCGAGTGCAAAAGTGAAATGCTTCTCCGATGCTGGTTATTTCATCGATGCGTAAGTTCAACATCATACATGTGAGATAAAGAGAGATGTTAAAAAATATTGATGCGTATGATGGATTCAAACTTGAGGATTGAAAGAGTATATATACTCAAATGGCTTAAAACTTTTGGATTGGATTGGATTGATGGATCTCTAAATCTCTATCTGGCTCTAACGTTAACCACCAGAAGTACTATGGTTTCTATGAACAGGAAGGATATTTCTGGAGCAGACTCGATCCAATCCTTTTATAATGATGTTGTTCAACTTCATGTAAGCTCTGGCCTTCCATGCTCCTGATTGATGACTCCTTCCAACCTTTT
>JAQQAF010000047.1:0-145217 GCA_029747655.1 Ensete ventricosum | reverse complement strand
GGAAACTTGTAAAAAGATCGAACTGTCGCTTTGCTTTATAGATATAGGTCCGAGCTTCTAATTGACTCTTTTTTTGCTTAGCTTATGTTAAGCCCGAAATGGATTGACATACTGCTTTTTCAAAAGAGCTTGCCTATCGCTACAAGAGAGCTCGCTGAACTTGCTGACTCAGTGAGGTGCATTGCTTGAAAGGAGCTCTTTGCTACCTATTTTGTGGCACTTCCTTCTCTTGTGCCGGGCGTGTGATCGATTGGACCTTACCCCCTTTCGCCTGTTCGCCCTGTAAGAAATAGGGGTAAAAGCAAGTAAGAAATAGGGTAAAAGCAAATAAAAGCGGGTTTCTTTTATGCTCGGAGGAAACAGCCGAAATTGCCGCGGATGCGGAGTTAGCACTACCTTGCTGCCCAACCTTCTTTTCCTATGTCGACGTTGCACAATTACTTTACGCTCAGGGGTAAGTCACGGCACGGTATAATTCTACATAGTTTCCTTCGTTAGTCAGGTTGGTTTGCCTTCTCATCCCTGCTTGAGATCGGCCAGTGTTTACTCAGAGTTCTAGTTAGATTCGTGACTTCTTCGCATATATCAATATCAATCAAATGATATGCTCAAATCCATTCTCTCACAAACCCTGCTATGCCCAAGCGGATTTGGCTAAGCACTTTCTTATTAGTAACTGGTTCAACAAGAGCAATTTGATCTTTCTTATTGGCTTTGCTTATTCAACTCGTTTGAGTAAACCCCGTTTTTTTGAATGCTTTGCTATTTTCTCTAATAGGCCGATCCAAAATCATGAAAAGTTGCATCAACCCTCATTTGCAGACCGCACGAAACTTGTTTCTTTCGCACTGCTTCCTCTTTCGTTGACTTAACTCGCATCGCAACGTACCCTCAGGCTCCAGCTAGAGAAGATACCTCGCTTCAGAAAGAATGTATTCTGCCCCAAAGTCGACTTGGACCACTTCATATGTTTGTTGTAATAAACCATGATTTCCTTTCTGCTATTTCTTTATTTCTGCACCCCCTGCCCCTTCTATCTAATATCTAAAGAGCTCCATCCGCTCCTCGTTCTCTCGCCTTTTGGCAACTAAATACAAGACCAGACCTTAGGCACTTATTAACACACTAAACGGAATTGCCTTTACTTCTTCTGGGAGAGGTTCCTCTTCAAGCGCACTTAACTATAGTCTCTTTCTATTCTTTTCTTTTTTATTACCTTAGGCGCCAGGCAGCTTACTCTTTTTCTTATCGGGGTGCGAGCCAGCCGTTCTAACAAGCTGTCAAGGCTTGCTTTATTTGAAGGGTCTAAAAGTTGGTTGCTTCGAGTGTTGCAGTATAGAGAGGTTCGAAATCAATATGGGATTTCGCTCACTAATGCGCTTAGCTTAATAACGGAAAAGACGAAAACCATAGATAGAATATACCACTTAGAGTAGAGAGTTCGGGCAAGACTAAGCGGGGAGTTATGGAAATGACTGTTTGCAAGAGAGAAAAGAAGATATTTCTATTATATACCAGGCGAGTTAGATGAAATTCCAATCTTATATGCACTCGAAAGGGCTTATGTGAGTTCGACAAGGAAAATAACAGAGTTTTCAATTAGGGAAGAACAGGTAGATTACCATCAGCAAGCGCCGAAGTATATCTCGATGTTGGCGGTTAAGAAAGTGACGTTCGAGTAGTACAATTACCCTTTCTCTATTTCTTCCCGGCGCGCTTCTGCTCTGCTTGTTTGGAGTTGATATTTCTCTCCTGGGTTACCTCGTATTTTTCTCGCCCGTTGTATCAGATGATGGTCTAATTTCTTTCTGGTGACTTC
This sequence comes from Ensete ventricosum, assembly GCA_029747655.1. Classification (NCBI taxonomy): domain Eukaryota; kingdom Viridiplantae; phylum Streptophyta; class Magnoliopsida; order Zingiberales; family Musaceae; genus Ensete; species Ensete ventricosum. The sequence goes on along the minus strand of JAQQAF010000047.1, from coordinate 143,398 downwards.
AACACAAGCGTAAGTACTGTAACAGCTGTATTCCGCTCTACCAGTAACTCGCCCATTGTAGGTCGAATACCCTATCTTCTATTCAAATCGTTTCATTACTTTGCTAACAAGCATTCTAATCATTCGTTTTTGCGTCGTTTAACCGCTGTGCAATAAGTCATTGAGACAAACACCTCCGCAGAGCTTATATCGGGAACTACAGAGCTTATATCGGGAACTACAGCACCTAATGCTTTTTGGAGTTTCGCGGATTGCTTACGTGAGTATGGAAAAACAAGCTATGCAGTTCAGAGGTTACCAGTGACTTTCTTCTATCAGTGGTTTGCTCAATTACATCGACCCTTCCATCGAGTTGCCGGGGTGCTAACGTGTTAGGCGGTGATTTTGCGTTTTTAGAGTCACTCTGCCGACAATAATGAAAACGGAGCTAAAGAACTCAATGGCTAGGAAACAGTAAAGAACTATACCCTGCAGTCGGAGCCTTACTACCGCCGTCGGACAGCAAGCCTTATTGCCTATGTCCATCCTCAGGCCTTACTCTTTAGCTACTAATTTCAAATCCGTATTTCCCTTATTTGATTAGTGATATCCGCCTTGTCAGTGATAGTGGAATCCGGGTTAAAGCCCTGTATAAGGAACCGCACACATTAGTAAAGGAATCAATCCTGCAATAGGGAATCGAGCTGCTACTTATGATAATGAAACCGCTGCTAGCAACCGAACTAGTCTATTTCTTTATGATAAGAGAAAGTCTTATTGATGGGGTGCTACAGAACGCAAGTAAGGAGGGAGGTTTTCAATGACAAATAAGAATAAAAGTGAGTTGAGTATAGTATAACCTATGTTTTAATACAACCATAAGAAATGCGTAGGTAAAGAAAGATCTAGTTTTGAAATGGCAAATCTGAATTATAGGTATAGTTCTGGAAGGTCAGTTAACAGAACTATGTACTTGCATATAACCTTAGAGGCGCGTAACACATAGATTATACTAAGAAAATGGAATTCCCCCCGTACGGCACACAACACACTCGCTATCGGATTCAAATCAATACCTGAAGGAATGAACCCAATACGGATCCGGGTTGAAGTTACTGGCAAACGGACTTACTATCCTCCGCTAGGTTTGGATCTCAGTCCAGAACTACCGGCTTTGATTACTTAACTACTTATTTGGATCCGCGCCTTTAAGGCTAAGAGCTGGTCTCCCTCCTTTCAGCCTGTAGTCACTTATCTCATTCTTAGAGCCCGCCTTACTGCTTACTACTTCTAAGTCGTTGTCCGGGGGCAGAGGCTTAGACCGATCAGTGAAATTCTATCTATTTGCCTCACGGGATCATTTCAACACCTTATAGAATCCAATCAATACCTCACAAGCTTACTGGTCCTTACTTTGGTTCTGTAGCTACTGTTTCTGATGCTTCATCTTACTTTCCAGTTCCAATTAACTAAAACAACTGTTTCTCATTCTCCCAATATACCTATGTAGTTTCTATCTTAGCTATCAAACTAGAAATACAATTTACTGCCTCTCGGGCTTACTTTTCTTCGTGAGCTAAAGCTGATGACTTCGAACCAGGATTGTTGTTAGTGGTACCGGATTGGGATGTAGCAAAGTAAGGCTGGGTTCCCAGTGGAGTTCGTGAGCGAAAGCTCTGTTTTCATTGTTCTCAGATAGAATAATCGCCAATCAATTCTCATTAGTAGAGGTATGATTCCAAGTTTCCGGATTAATGCTTAGAAGCGCTAGTAAGCCTAAAAGGCATGCGTCTAAGAGTAAAAGTCAGGAGCGGAAGAGAAAATGGCAGGTTGAATCAGTAGCTTTAGCTCACGAATCAAGGGTAGACTAGGATATAGGGAAGACGTGTTCAATCTATTGGGTTGTGGTTCCGGTCTTGCTCCTAGCAGTGGAAGCTTGCAAGTAAGTACAGTGAACTCAACTCTAAACTAGTAGGAAAACACCCCATAACGAAGCTAATAGAAATCCAATCACTAAGCAATAATCCAACTATGAATTCAGAATTGACCTCCCTCTTCGCCACCCGCTCTAAAGTAAGAGACTGAAAGACCTACCACTAGGAATGTGCACTGCACTTGAAAGCACGGATACCGGGCATAGGAATTTGACTCATGGGTATCATTGTTCTCATTGGTATCAGGGTAAGCATCAGAATAGCAACATTCATAGATCAGAATTAAGCTCTTATGTAACAAAGAATACCGCTCCACTCTTTACCCATCTTATAAAGCAGCCCAGCCCAGCTGACGCTGACCTGACTTCTTTTCTCTTATCAAAACTCAGCTTAGCTCCCCTTATTGCTTTTCTCTTATAAATGGAGCTAGGCAACCGAACTCTATACTAAACCCTAAAGAACATAAGTTTCCCTTAAGAACTAAAGAATGGAATGGAGTGCAAAACAAATGTCATATGGTAACTAACCAGGTGCTTACTTTCATAAATATAGAAAAGAGTGCAAAAGGGTAGTAAAGAACTTGCTTGTTTCATTGAGTGCACAGTTGCTTGTTTTCTTTCGTACCCCGATAGAGTAGCCTAAGGCAAAATTCCCTAACACACAAAGGAATGAAAAGAAGAAAGATAATAGAAAACTACACTCATGTAACAAAGTGACCTCACAAAACAGCTTACTGCAGGCTCTATTCTGCCAAACCTAAACCTAGTGTGTACTTTTTCATACTTCAAACCTAACCCCAATCCTAGTGTATTTTCATACTTCAGAATATCCGTTGCTTGTTCTTTCGCACTCCGCATCAAAAAGCTAACTTTAGCACATTGCTTTAATAATGGAATATAGAGATAGCAGCATAGTATGGAATATATGAAACTAATATCACTTTAGAAACTCTCGCTAACTAGAATATATTCAACTGACTTTAGAACCTCTCACTAACACGTCGTTGCTTCTTGTGAAAATGGCTTTACGCACAAAAGGTACGAACTGAACTCCCTATGGCTTACTCTTGTGGCGTGGGAAGCCGTTGCTTGTTATCCTTACTCGTTCCTTGTTTCACTCCTGCTTGAGGCAGCCTCTCGCTTAACAAAAGTATTCCATTTAGGTTTCCCTTGCTGTTTCGTGAACTGACTTATGGAATTGCAGAATGGAATCCAGCGTTGCTAACATAGAAAAAAGCCTATTTACTTAACTGCATTGCTTTCGTTACTTGTTGTCGAAAGAAAAGAATTGATTAAGAGTAACCCTACCCCGGAAAGTACCCTACCGCGGAAAGTCACGTACCCCGGAAAGTACCCTAATCAATTCGAAACTCACAGTTTACCCGCTCGCTCTGTGGGTCTATGGTATCAACAGCTTCACCCTATTCTTTCGTACTTGACTTATTTGCTTTGCCTTTACTTACGTGGTATCTTCTAGCTGCTTTAGTTTCACACGTCACCAGACTCCTTTTTCCTTTCTAGATTATAGGTCTTCCGCGCGTCGTGAATTAGTCTTTATTTGTTGCATTCGGATCAGAAAGTCACGTTCAAGTTTCAAGATCTGGATCAGAGGCAAAAGTCAAGTAAGCAGACCAATTAGTCCTGTTTTTAAGGTTCCGCAAGTGGCCAGTGAAATCTCAGTATGCAAGTGGGAAGTCGACAAGTAAATAAACCCAATCCGGAGCAGTTTCAAGTGCAGCATCATTTGTGTAAGTTCCATTCTATTCTATTAGTTACGAATTGGATTCCTTTTCTCTCTTTCCATTATCATAAATAAGTAGTTTGATCCACTAGCATAGTAGTTCAATATATTATGAGAAAACACATGATACTAAATGATAAAACACATGCCGCTGAACATAGAATCAAATCACATATGAGAAAACACATTCTACTATAGATGTAAGGAATACGGAATTCTAATAAGAAAAGTTCTAATAAGAAAAGTCAGAATCCCGGAAAGGCATACTAAAAGATAGGAGCGGTGGGCCCAAACCCGAACTAAGGCATTGAAGAAAGGCTAAGGCTCTGGGGTAACGAGTGAGATTATTATGCCGGTGAGCGAGGCTTGGAAGCTAATAAGTAAGATCTGGTGCCTCAGTGTGAAAGAATCGAAGTCAGTAGCTCATCACTTATTGGGACTATTTCTATCCTTTTGTTGTTGTGGGTACAGCTCTATAGTGTTGCTGGGCAGTGTTCGATCCTACACGGTTAATAGTAGAAGAATCAAAGAAGTAAGTAAGGCCGCTAAGTATTAAGGTAAGACTACTGCACATGGGATAAAAGCTCATAGGGCATATAGACAGTAACGCTAGGTTCCCCAGTTCAGTAGCGGTAGGGCGAAACAAGAGATATAGAATGGAAGTCAAGGTGGTAAACCTAATAGCGGGGGGGCGGGGCAGGCTTCGTAGTAGCATGGTCGAGGTGGAAAGTGGAGTTCTTGTTGTTGGCGCCCGGCCGCATTAGTAATCCAGCTATTACAGCAAAGAATATATGGAAATAGTGCCACGGCCCTCTCTCAGCGGTAAATCAATCAAATGGTTACCTCTTTTCTGTTGGTTACCTCTTTTCTGTTTGCTTTTCTGTTGGTTACCTCTTTTCTGTTTGTCGGTTAGATACAACTGTTTCTTTTGTTTGGATACACTCAACCTAACATCTACCCCCAGACTAATGATACTATCACAGCGCAAATACCCTCGTATCACCAGGAAAGTGTGTACCAAGCTTTTTTCATAGTGATTTTGAAGTAAGCAAGCCTGAGCCTAGCATTACACTTTTTCATGTAACTACCCCATACAAAAATGCATAACATTTAAGGCATCAAACAACATATATCTCAAGAAATCCATTAAGAAACAAACAATATCTATAAGCATTAAGGCCACTTGAAGGTATAAATAAGCATTAAGGCCACTGGAAGGGCAACATTGTGCTTAGCAGAGCAGTGCTTATATATACATAGAAAGACTCTTCAATCCTGAGAAAAGAAGGAACACATCAGTTTAGTTTAGCTGGTACAATAGAATCAGTCAGACTCTCTGTATGAATGACTAAATAAGGTCCAAAAAGAATAGTTAGAATAGTTATTTACCTCTAGCATAAAGCAGTTAAAGAAAAAAAGGAATTGGAGCTCAGGTGCTCTAACTCCTGCTCTTTCTCGAGCTTTGTGATTTCAAACCTATATAACTTGAAAAAATCAATAGCTCTTTCACACAAGCATCTTGACTTTCCAATAGTACGTACTTTTTTGCCTGGCTCAAGCACCACTACAATGATATCAGATGGGGCACCCCTTACTACTCAATCCATTATTGACCCGCGCAATAGGCACTCTTATCTATCTAAATGTTGATTATTGACTTGACTTCCCTTCCCTCTGGGTAGTAAACTCACCCTATCATTTCTATACTGTAGTTGTGTCGGTTACCACTCACTCTGGGTAGTAAACAAACCCTCTTAACTGACTAATGGTACAGGTAAGTCAATAAGCGAAATGGTACAAGGTAAGTCAATAAGCTAATGGTACAGGTAAGTCAATAAGGTGAGTATGGATAGGCTCATGAATGATAGTAAGGGGTAAATAATCAGTTGAGAGTAGTCTTACTATTGAGCTTGGCTTTGAGCATTAAGGAGGGGAGCTTAGTTGAGCGGGTGTGCGAGAGAGTTATGGAAGTGAGCTTTCGGGTAATAACTAAGAATAAACAAGGGCCAAGAACTTAAGTAAGAAACTATAGGGTTGGCTATCGATATCGGTTTCACAAGTCAGGAGTCACAGAGGGAGTTATTCATTTCGATACTACTAACTATGAGAGAGAGGGCTTTCTATACTAACTATGAACACCAATTTCCTTTCTTTCTCGCCAAGCAATAATAAACCCTAGTGCTCTACAGTAGGAAATACAGAATCAAACAAACAAGTGAGAATTCTCGCCTCTTTACCGCCCGCCGTGTGGTGTATTCTTTCTGGAAAGCATTCATTGCATAATGGAGTATGGGTGGAGCACAGCGCAGGGAAGAGAAAAGCAATGTAGTAAGTAGTTGTGCGCTCGAACAGAACCACTTCCAGCTGACCGCGCCCGTTCCTTTCCATTATTTGGTTTCTACTTTACCTCGAACTCGACTCGTATTCAGTATTTCATTTATCCCCCGGGGGTTAAGATTAAAGCTGTCAAAATCAATATTGAGAGTCGTTTAACCCATCTGTTAACTCTGCTAATGACAAATGCATAATTCCCTAATTGAAACTCTGAACCTGGCCTTCTAATGGCATTTACAAATCTAGAAAGCTGGCCCTCCTGCTCGGCTCAACCCAGTATCTCCGTACCGAACCTTTCCTAAAGTACTCCGCAAAACAATAAATAGCGTTAGGGTCGTTGCTTCTTGTTCGTTGCTTGTTCCGTAGCTTTTTCTTAGTTTAGTTATTTCAGTCATTAGTTCCTAACCTCACTGCTTAAATGAAACTAATTGCCTAAACTCACCTGCTATTACTTGCTCCCTTAACAAACTCACAGTTAGCACCCCGGTGAACTCAATAAGCTCACGTTAGCCCTTGCCAATAAAGAAAAGAATCTCATCTAGCTATCAACTACTTGCCAATACTGAAAAAAGAATCTCGCTAGAAACTAATATGAGTGCATAACACCACTTAATATGAGTGCATAACACCACTGCGAAACTTGCTTGTTTGAATTTCATTTAGCAGCGTTCATCATATGGAATAGGGTAAACAACCTCTGTTACTCTACACTCACGCCTTGAGCCAGGTACAGGTATGAGAGCTATAATTGGGTGCAAAAGAATATCGGCAATAGAGTTCTTTAGGAGATTCTTTACCGGCCCCCTCTAGTCCTACAATCAAGGGTGAACTTAAGCTTTTCGCCCTTCGCTTTTATTTGAAGCTTAGGCACCCCTAGTAATTCGCGTTAGTGAAAGTAAGCTAACTCCTAACGTACCCCGAAACAGATCAAAGTTTAGCGCAACGGAACAAGCATCTAGTTTCAAAGGGCAGTAGTTGTGCCTTACTTGAATAAAAGCAGGAAGCTGTTCAGAGCCAGCAGTGAGGAAGCAGTTAGGTTATAGGTTACTGCTCTGTAGGTCTATAAGTTGTGCGATATATCTGATTCTCCGTTTTGCATCAGCAGTTACAGGTGAGGAAGCAACGGAATAAACAAGTGGCACAGTAAGCAGTCTTAGGTTCAAAAACAAATACGTATATGCGCCTTAAGGGGCAAGTAGGCGACAAGCTATAACATATAGTGCGTCGACAGGCAGGCAAGTAGGCAAGTCGGCAAGTAACTACTAACGTTACGCGCGACAAGCTATTTTAATAGTGCGTCGACAAGTAGGCAAGTCGGCAAGTAACTACTAATGTTACGCGCAGTGTGTTAACCTAACGTGACGCGGCAGCTGTTACGCGGCGACAAACTATAACATATAGTGCGTCAGTAGCGGCGACAAGCTATTTTAATAGTACGTCAGTAGCGGCGCCAAGCAACCGCCGAGTTGCGCGGCTAGCGCCGCTACACTCTCTCGTTAATGGCGCCGACAAGCAAAAGAGTGTAGCGGCGGGCCGACAAGCAAAAGAGTGTAGCGGCGGGCCGACAAGCTGCCGACAAGCTATTTGAATAGTGCGTCGACAGGCAAGTAGGCAAGTCGGCGACAAGCTATAACATATAGTGCGTCAGTCGCTAACGTTACGCGCGACAAGCTATTTGAATAGTGCGTCGACAGGCAAGTAGGCAAGTCACTACTAACGTGACGCGGCAGTGCGTTACGCGGCAGTGTGTTAATGGCGCCAAGCAACCACCGGCCGACAAGCTATTTTAATAGTGCGTCAGTGCCACCGGCCAAGCAACAACGTTGCGCGGCTAGGGCCGCTCTATCTGCCGCGGCACCTATGTGCCTTGGCGGCTAGCGCCGCTACACTCTTTCTGCGCGGCTAGCGCCGCTACACTCTCTCCGGCAAGTAACTACTAACGTTACGCGCAGTGGACAAGCTATTTTAATAGTGCGTCAGCGCCTAACGTGACGCGGCAGCTGTTACGCGTCAGAGTCTTACACCGGCCGACAAGCTATTTGAATAGCGCGTCAGTGCCGATAACTAGCCGCGTCACGCCACTGACGCACTATATATATAGTTTGTCGGCCCGCCGCTACACTCTTTCAGCCGCGAAACTGCTGACGCGCTAAACTATAGCTTGTCGGCGCGCCGCTACACTCTTTTGCTTGTCGGGTTGCGCGAACAGGGCAAGCAGGAATTGAGTTGTAGGACAGTAAGAATGAGACAAAGGAGTAGAAGCCTAGTGGCAGGGAAGACAAGAAGCAAGTAAGAGACTTCAAGGTGGTAGTGTGAGGCTACAGTAGCGCCCAAACGGGGATTCCGTTGAAATTGGAAGAGTAAGAGACAGTATCAATTCTTTTTTGAAGCATTTCGAGCCTTAGAGTGACTTGTTTCATTCCGGGTGACGTTTAAGAGAAAAAAGGAGGACATACTTATAGGCGATAGAGCTTAACTCACTACCTTGGTAATTTGTTAGTGACTTGGTGGCCTAAGGTAAGGTAGAGCGGGCTAACAGCCGCTGACGCACTATTAAAATAGCTTGTCGGGTTGTCGTATGGGCAACTAGGCTCAACAAAGAATGGAAAGCGTGAGGGATATGCTGAGATGCAGCAAAGACAGAGCTTAGAGACAGTAATGTTAGGTTGAAACTAAGGTTCGAGACCTGTAGAGAAAGAAGTAAAGCAAAGGGATAGAGGTAAGTAGCCCAGTAAGCAAGGCTCTTAGACAGCAGGTATAGAGTTGGTTCTCTGGGCGCTATTGTCTTGTTGTCAGCGATTCGCTCCTTGTTAGCAGCGGGTTCATCCTAAGAAGCAGTAGACAAATTCTCTTAGGTTCGATCCTTGAGTAGATAGGTGTCTTGTCTGCTTGCCTCTTCTACTTACTTGTTCAATTCTGTCCTAGCTTAGTGAGATATACCCTAACCTAACTATTATAAGAGAATATCTTTACTGCGAATTACTATTTTATAAGATCATGTTTGAACAAGCCAATCAATAACCTCTCTTCTATTAGCACCAACCTCTTCTCTTAGCGCGGAAGCTGACTTATTACTTGCAGTTGACTTTCATCCGCCTGATACATCTTATACATCTGATCTGAAACTGCTTATTATTATTCTATTGGAGACTAAACAATAACATAAAGAGACTTAACTACTTACGACCTCTTCCTCTTTTATTACTCCTTCTACGCCCCCCTCTATCTTTTGTTCCTAAGTTTGTTGACCCGATTGCTGCTTCTTACCTTTATCTTGCTGATTCTTGAGTCGATTGTAGACTTGACTTCTTCTGTTGCTTATGATCCAAAAGAGTGGAGCGGCCGCTGACCTGACTTTCCCATTTCATTCTTACGCCTTAGCGGAGTTCTGATGCTTATCAGTTTCATTCTCGGAGTGGTGTCGTTCTAGGTTTCACTATCCCCTTTCGTCATAAGGCGTGGTTCTGTCCTTTTTCATTTATTAATCCAAATGTAGGCCTTAGTGTTTAGTCAATTCAACGTCCGCTGTGCTGTGGTAACAAGAAATCCCGAATAAATAGCCATACTTGTCTTCGTAAGCCCCCAATCCTTTAGTGTAGTTTCTACCTACTCACATTGATTAGTTTAGTGCCTTGCCTACCTACTAACATTGAAAGGGAAAGTTTGCAAAATATCAATGTCCCTGCCGCTGTGTTTTTCAAATACCGAAAACGGCTAGCCGAGAAAAGGTCTGCTTCCAAGGTCAGTCCAAAAAAGGTGTTTTGTTGTTCATGTGGAATTAGGGATTACTTGGAATGTGGAGAATGTGCCAGCGCAGGAGACCGACCATGTACCACATAATGGATTGTGGGCTACTCTGAAAGGAGTGGTGACCCGGGTTGCTTTTACTAAAACAGGACTCGCTTCCAGGTAAAGCAAAGCCTCCTGTAGTTTGTCTTACGGACGGAGTGTTTCCCCAATGGGGTCTAGCTTGAAGGCAAAAGTGGGCTTTTGAGACGCACATAAAACACATTTTGGCAGCCTTACACTGCATTTTTGTAGCTTACACTGAGGCTCTCTGGAATTTCTTTTCTCAGGGTATAAGGCATAGCTCCCGTACACAAATCAAAAACTGGTCATCAAAAAGGCAAAAGAGAAACGAAGGCCAAAGCATTGAGGGGCAAAGAGATATTCGCCTTTTATACTCCTTTTACGCTCACTGACTTCAGGACAGCAGCTCCGTAACTTCCATTTGCTTTCTTTCCTTCCCCTGGGTGGAATGAGGCGAGCCCGCACCCACGAGCAGGAAACACATCTGGTAAAGCCAGCTACACTAGAGATCAGATGTCATACTCGTTCTTGCATTACTACGCGCCTGAACGAACAGAACGCACAATGCTTCTTTTTTGTACGAAACCACTGAGAGAACTAAATCAACGAGACCTGTGAATGCCGCAATGCTTACCCTACCTCGGGCACCCCTGAGACTCGCCGCTAAACAAATGCCACAGTCCGATATCCATCTTCTGATTCGGGGATTCATATAAAGACACATGAATAATGGATGCCTAAAAGTAGCATGACTCAAGGAAGCCTATTGAAAGCTAAGTCAAAACAAAACCTGTAGTTGCAGCAATAGAAGAAGGAAGCATGGTTGCAGCAATAGAAGAAGGAAGCTTTCTCTTTATATGGTAAGAACGAGAGAGAGGGCTACTGATCACTATCCCAATCTGCTACTGAAGAACAAAACAAACAAACCTCTTTTGGATTGATCCTGGATTATAGTTAGTTAGGCTCTAAAATGCACAATCCGGATTTCTGGTTAGTGAGACTCTAAAATGCACAATCAAACAAAGGCAATCGAGATTCCAACAAACCTCTTTTCCTCTGTCCACTCCTGAAAGAAAAAGCTATGAAACCATCCAGAGGGTAGGGGGCCCGCCGAATCTTTTGATTCAAAAGCGGATTCTTTATGCTTTACTTACTGCATTGCTCCCTCTCCTCTTTGCAGCTTTCTTCTGTTAGAGCTATTGTGCAACTGTCCTTCCATACTTTCTCTGCCGATACCGAAACACGGCAACTAACCCATTGACTATGGGCTTGTTTTGTTAACAGAGTAGGCTCCGAGGTTGGAACTCCACTTTTCCATTAGTGACGGAAAAACAAACGCTCTTAAACTACTATAGGGGTTCTCCATAATAAGTAGAATCGGCAATCGGTGGAATGCCCTGCTTACGGCATTGTATACATAAGTTGGGCCTACCCTTCTTTCGCCTTAATGGCCTCCATTCTTATCTCTCTTTTCTCCTTTGTTTGCTTCCTTCCTTGTCTTGTCTCGTCTGTGCTTCTCTGCTCTAAGCATTTGATTTTGTGAGCTCCATCCCGCCCTGCCTTGGGCTTGCTAACCATAAGCTATAAGGCGAAGAGCGCACAGCGCAATAAGGTAACACAAATAAGGTACAACATAAATAAGGTACAACATGGGAACGGTTTACTTTGCTTTAGCCGAGAAAGACTCACTACTGGAAAGCACGCGCAGACATCCTCGGTCAAGCACTAATGAACGTAGACATCCCGGACACTTATGCGGTGAGATACCAACCATCAGGTATCGCCTACAAAGCTTATGGGCCACTGGCCCCGAATAAGACCCGCACGCTAACCGCTACCGACATTTGTCCGATAAGGAGAACCTCTTTCGCCAAATAATTCTACCAACGATTCATTGTGCTCAACAAAAGGAAAAAGGGAAGTGAACATAGAAAACAGCAAACTACTGCTAGTAAGATGCCGATCCAGGCAAGCGCCAAAGAGAAAACACGTCACAAGTAAGACCAACACGAACCAACTGAACGTTTCCCAATAGCTAGTGCTCTGATACTATTGCATTAAAGAGTGGAAAACACTTAGAGCAGCGTCTGCACTGCATCCGATCTTATACAATCTTTGTCCTGCAAACAACCTTTTATGAAAAAAGCAGAAAATGACCATTAGCTCAAGGTCTACAAGAGATGAAGACTCGAGATCGTAAGATGTGTTGGCAGTCTGGTTCTGCTTTCTCTTTAGCCAAAAATAAGAAAAGCGACCTGAGCGGCAAAAACCAATTCGGAATGAGAGCGCACTGCCGGATCATGAAAAACGTTATAATCCCAACAACATCATGAAAAACATTCTAATCCACCAACAACCAGGGTGTACTTGATTGGCTCTTTCTCGGCTTGACTAAACCAATCTATCAACCTTAATGCCCTGCTAGTCCACCACTTCACTAATCAATTACAGAGCAGCATGTAGCACATCTTTCTGCTTCCGCCGGGCGCCGTGCTTGCTTGCTACCCCTAGAAAAGCAACCTTTGATCCGGCTAAGTCGCATTGATTTTGATGATGATAATAAGTTGTAGGAATTTCTCTGCGCTAAAGGATTCTGCCCTGAACTCTGCCACACCCTAATTGAACTCCGCCACACAATGTAACAATAATAACAATAATGGGTCTTGGTCTTCACAACTTCACAACAATAATAGGGTCACAATAATGGGTAACACAACAACAATAATAGGCGGTATTGTCTGGGTCTTCTTCCTTCTTTCTTCTTCTGTCTCTGGCAAGCAAGCTTCCTTATTCATATAAGATACATAATTGATTTGCCTGAAGTGAGCTACAAGACGGATACTTGCTTTTGCTTGCAAAGCTTCTTCTCGTGCTACGGCTTGCCCGCGATAACCCTACTGAGCTGAATTAAGCTGTTGGAAAAAAGGAATGAAGAGTCAAAGTGAAGGTGAAGCTCCCTAGGATTGAGATGGATACGAGACTGGCCAGCGAACCACTACGGGACCCGAATGCGATTTCACCCCCGCCTAGGCACTTATACAACGGATGGAGCCTTAACCTGGATAACATTCAACATAATGTAACACCAACACGGCATGCATCCCATTTTCGAATAGATAGAAAAGTCTCTCGTACTAGGGGCGCGGCAAATGAGCAGCCAGCTTACTTCCCCTTTTCTTTTCTTTTGACTCGGCCTTTCTTTTCTTCGCAGGTGGTGAATAAGTCTGAGCGTGTATGGGCATTCTGGGCAGGTCGCAACAAGTTGCTGGTCCGCCATTCTCCGTGTCTCAAACTCGAAACTCTAATTATAATCAGACAGAACATCGGCTTATACCAATCGCATACCATAGTATCCTCTGTCAGGTTTCAATAAACCTCTCTCTCTCTCCATCGTACTCTGTCAAGTCGACGTGTTTGGCCTCTCTCGCCAACGCTTTAGCCTCTTGCTTTGCTATCGGTTTCTCTCTTATCCTAACCTAACTCCCATTCTTTCTCAGGGATCCCTACTGAACGAAAGGAAAGTGACTTCTTTAAGTTGGCATTAATTAGTCCGGTTGGGTAGGCTGGTTTGTCGCCCAACAAAAGAAAGAGTAGTCTAGCGAATGACTCAACCTATGCATCCAGTATTTTCATACTAAGAGTCAGAGGTGTAGGTGCAAATCACTTCAAGCATTTTCCCCCCTACCCTTGTGTTACAAGATCATTTTTTGCTTGCACAAAAAGAAAGGGCGCACCACAAAAGATGGTCTTTGTTAGTATTCTTTTCTTAGCCTACATCCGGCAGCAAAAAGGCTGTCCCTTACTTTGAGCAGCTCCAATTTCTTCCGGGTAGGGTTTCGTTTTGTGCTCCTCATTGATCAGACAAGTACCAAGGGGCTTTCGGTGGATTTCTTGCATTTCCGAATTCGCTTGCGACAAGTCCTAGCATTAGATCAGTATGACCGGACAATCCATCAAAACGAATTCCCCTCTGGAACTGGAAGTGGAGTCCATCGTCTGCTTATTCGCTAGCCTTTCTTGCCGGTTTAATGAATTCAAAAACACCTTTTCTTATTTTCTTATAAAGTATGCAGGTTAGCTTAGCTTATATGTGTTCGTTTACACCTTGGCCTACCAAAGAACGTAAAGAGGGATGGATTGGCTAACTCTAAATTGGCTAACTCGAAAGTGTAGGTCGGTCGATAAGAAAAAACATGGCTTTTCCCACACTTAGGTGAATCCATTTATTCTTAGGGACCCTACGAAATCGTTCAGCGAGCTACCGTTCCTTGAAACTTCGACTGCACCTTCTTTGGTCGGAGAAGATCGCCCAGGGGGGCTTGTCCAAAGCATCAAAATGGAGTCTGAGCTGACATTATGAAAGATGGATGGCACGGATTGACTTGGTTGATGAAGGATCTTGTGTAACTATACCGACCGAATTCGCACCTCCTACCTAAGGCTCACTTCCTTCTCGGGGACCACTTTGTGTATAACGAATTTTGCCCCCCGAATGCATGGAATGGTTAACAGGCGACCGTCGAGAGATAAGCTCTTATTCCAAATGCTTCATTCATAGGACATAGCAGTGTAGCGTTCGTTGCGTACGACTTTCCTATTTCATTAGCCAAGTCAACAATTTCGATGCTTGGTTCAAAGCTACAAGGTCCAATTTCCCCCAAGTAAGGGCGGCTTTCCGTTGCAACCACTCACCGGCCTGAGAGGAATGGATTGACCGAGCCGAGTGAATGAAGGTTGAATGAGTCTCGCCTGTCATAGGCCTGTGAGACAGCATCTCGTGAGGTATCAAACCTAGCGGGATCAAACCTAGCAGGATTGAGTAGTGGGTGGGAAGGAATCGGCTTATTTTGTTGCATTGCCCATGAGATCCTAACTAATGAGCCGGATTTGGATGAAACTTCTTCGGCCTTTTAAAGATGGCTTTTGAACAGGCTTTCTTTCTTATGATCAACCACAAAAGGATCCGATCCAATCGCGCACCTTTTGTCCAGCATCCCATATAGTCAAACTAAAAGACAGATGTGATGGCTGATTGCGCTTTGTCCCTCATGTTCACAGTGGGTGTAATGGTTCTGAAACGAATTTCAGGAGAAAGACTCAAATCGATGAACTCCTTGCTGCAGACCTGATAAACGCAATGAAATTGTTCAGTGATGACCCGTATGGTATGGGATTTCATTAAGATAATAAGATCCTTTTATTTAGTTGTAGCAAGCAACAGAATTCTGATTAGGGTTGTAGCAAGCAATGGAATGCTTTTAGGCAAGCTGACGTCCTATGGGGCTCCTTTGATTTTGCACTAGGTCGGAAAAGGAGTGTGAAGGAAAGGCTGCTTACGCCCGGAAGGATTCCCTATCTACCTAGATTGCTTGTCTAAAAAAGAAATAATGGTATTCGAATCCGGGTTCCCTATGCCTATGATAGTTGGTTCCCTATGATAGTTGGCACGAAGCCACGGGTCCTAAGCATGATTTTTGGAGCAATCCAATCCGATCCCCACTCTCTCAAAGAAAGACGAAGCATCAAATGCCCTTTGCACACACAGGGTTTTTACAAATGCACAAAAGGAGCTTTGAAGAGGCACCAAAGTTCTTTCATTTCTGGAGAAGGAGAAGCTTCTTCAGTAGGATCCCCAAGAACTCAAAGGACAAAGACAAGGTAGCAAGGCCTCGAAGACCTTCATTCTTTTCTTGCCTATTCTTCTGTTTCAAACAAGTAAAGATCTGGATCAACAGCGAAAGTCTGTTTTGTTTGGCCCAGATTCTTATTAGCATCGGCGTTTTCCTTATTTCTATTCTAATGGAGCAGAGGGTGCTCCTAAGCTGTAGCTGTCAGCAGGTTCTTAAGTCTTTCTTTTGCTACTTCATTTACTACTATATTGTTGAGAGCGCTGGACTGATCAGCTATGTCCTTTACTATTCTTGTGCTTATGAGTTTGATTCTTTGACTTACTACTCTACTCCTATGCCCGGGTAGCCTTCCCAGACAGGCAGGTATCCTTACTTTATATGGTACCTTACTCGATGGCTTCTCATTCCCACCAAGCAGTGATTCTATTCTCATAAGTAGGAGTGACTAAGGCTTGGCTGATTGTCGCTCTTTAACTCATTCATAAGGCTTTTTCTTTTTCTCTTTGCGGGGTCTAAGGCTTGGTCTGCTGGGCTTAGGTCTAGGTCTGCTACTTATGGGCTCAGGTCTGCTATTTACTTGTTTCATGCCCCATCCTGTCTTGGCTTAGTCTAATACCGATTCACTTATTTCTTTATTGATGCTTTGCTTCTTCTACTTATTGTAAGGTGTAGGTTGTGCTACTCTAACTGCTATTCCTATTTGCATCATCAAAACTGGATCTAAGGCTACCGCTACACTCTTTCGTAGCGCTACGCGAGTTAACCCCTCATTAGGTAGTCAATCTTTCTTTTTTACGGTTTACTAACACCAATGGAACCGATGCATACACTGCTGACTCGTTGTCTGACTCGCTGCTCTCTTATTCAGAAACTGGCTTCTATCACTTGGGAACTGCTTACTTGCTTCTTAGATGTGGATGAAGTGTACCTCCCCTTGTACAAAATAGCTATCTCACCCGCCTCGCCTGTAGTCAATTCGAATCTCAATACACCGTTTCTCGTTCTTGCCGTCTTAGGCTAACTTTACTGGCTTTTGACCTTTATTTCACCTATTGGGTTTACTTTACTTGCTTTGAAACCACAACTACCACTAGAAGGAATTCCATCACTGCTCCCTATTTATATACGAATTCTTCCACTTCTCGTTTGATTCGCTGACACAGGAAAGGAAGTCAATCTAATAAGTCAGACAAAAGGTATATACGCTATATGCTTATATCTCATCAATACTTCCCCCATCGACTTAAGATAAGAAGAAAAAGGGAGTTTTGGTTCGGCCCTGAGAATTGTGCCCGGCGCTCCTCCTTACTTAACGATATGAAGCCGAGCTTTCTACGCTTTCCACTTCCCCTTTAGCTTGTTCCACTGAGTCTGGGCCTTATCCCGCGGATTCATTACTTGAAGAATCGATTGCTGCTGACTAACTCTCTACTCCATATTCTCTATTACTGCTTATTCTCTTTCAACTGCTATAATAGGCTTACTTGTGATTTGATTATTCCTCGACCCAAACCCGTATTGAATCTGGAACCTGGAACTGGACTTGAAGTTCGAACTGCATCTTAATCTTCAACTAGAACGACTCTAGGGCTTGACTTCTTGTGCCAGTTAGCCCTTTTTTACTTTAGTAACTCGTAGGAATGGAATTGACCTATAAACTCTACTCTCTGAACCGCATGTTGCTGACCAACTCGTCTTGTCTTGGACTTTCTACTTCACTTGCAGACTGAAGCACTAACAAAGGGAAAGCAAAGGGGCTCCACTGAAATTGGAATAGATAGAAAAAGATCAAATGCAAATGTTGGTGCTCTTCTCTTAGGCACTACATCGTATCCCTACTACTTGTCCTTTGTTTCGACTTAGAGTCTCTTAATCCCTAGTCCAATTCTGATAGTCAGTAGTGCAGGGGATGAAAACAAGTAAGGTAGACTTCGAGTTAAGGGATACAGTTTGCTGGTAGGTTGGTTAAGTCAGCTACCTTAGCTCAGTAAGTAAGGCCGAGCAGTAGTCGTTGCATTCTATTAGTAGTAGGTGAGGTTCTTGCTAGTATTAGTATAAGACTAAAAAGAAACTAAGCCCAATAGCCAGGAAAGCCACCCCAAGAGTAAGCATAAGCGCCCGAAAGTTGCTTGTTTGGTTTGTTCCTAAGACTGCCTCGATTGAGCTTTACCCTTACAGGTTTTGGC
Organism: Ensete ventricosum; assembly: GCA_029747655.1. Taxonomy (NCBI): domain Eukaryota; kingdom Viridiplantae; phylum Streptophyta; class Magnoliopsida; order Zingiberales; family Musaceae; genus Ensete; species Ensete ventricosum. Next base: position 125,785 of record JAQQAF010000047.1, on the reverse strand, counting down.
ATTCCTAGTTCCGCCTCATTACTGCATTCCAAATTGCTGCATCAATAATTGATTGCAGCTTGGAGAAGAGAGAAAGAATCCTTGTTGAGACTAGACTGGTCCTCCTGAAACAAAGGAAAGCCAGGGGCTACTTAATATCTCGTCCCAAGGAGAGTAGGAAAGCCCTGCCATGCCTAACTCCCTACTAATAAGAAAGGAGCTAGAGCATACGCACCCGAACTACGAAGCATGAAACCTGTAATCGAACTCCTACTTATGGGAATGGAGCGAGGGAAAAAGAATCTCACTAAGTAGGGCACAAACTAAGGTACGAGCTAGCGCACCTACTAATAGAAAGGGTACGACATAGCGCATAGGGGGTGATAACAAGGATGCTGCGGGAAAGAATCAAGCAAGCGCTTCTCGTGCTTAACCACATAACTCGGACTTTTGCTAATACGTAGGAAATCCACTAGTGACTTCAAAGCTTCCTTTTTTGGTAGAAATCTCATTTTCCTGCCTATTGGTCCATTGCGTTAAGTGGGTCTCTGGTCTATTCCTTCTTATGCGTTAGGTTCTTAGAAGCACTAGTCCATTCCTAGTGCAATTCCCAGTTGTGATGATGTGTTCGCTGTTGTCGTCTTGGCCTACTCAGTTTCAAATCCTTATGTACTAGCTCCCAGACTTCAATTGTGTATTTTCATTCATTAGTTCGAGCTATAGTTTTTGACTCATTCCTTCCGTCCCCTTGCTATTGGTCTTACTCCTTGAGCACTTAAACTGTGTATTTCACTCATTGGGCTTGCTTTCCTCGATCTCATTCCTACTAACCTTTACTTAAGTCTGTCTTTCCTGATCTCACATCCTTTGATTTAGATCCTTACCTGTTTGTTTGACTCTTCTACTAATACTAATCATGATGCAACTTGCTAATGCGCAACCCAAGACTTAATGCTGTGCTGGGCAGAATGATACAACTACTTAAGAGAATATCGACCCAATGAGCTTAGACCTGAAAGCGAGTAAAGGCATGCTACAGCTACAAATTAAGAAATCCACCTAGGATACATAGAACAGGGTATGATCTAACGCAACATCGGATTGGAACTGGTAATAGTAAAGATCAATACAATGATGCAGGTTGGAACTCACCGGTAAAAGAGCAAGTCCAAGAATCCAAGAGTTGCACCGGTAATAGCAAGAGTAAAGACAAGAATAAGAACGCGGAAGGATGTGTGTAGTAGAACATAGAACCAAGGCCCGGGATATAGAATAGGGATATGGTCCAGCGCATCCACTGTAATAGGAATAAGAATAAGGATCGGGTGAATGTAGGAATCAGAATAGCAGTTGGGTGCCTCCACTAGGATACAGGGGAGTAGGAGCCGCCAAGTCTAATGTGACGGTCGCAGTGTTGTTTTGAGGAAATCCAGATTTGATGTCGGCATAATAGGCCTAAGCCTGATAGTTGGTAGCGCAAGGGCAGTATACGCGTTCAGGGCAGAGATGTAGTTTGGGTAGTAAGGACGATAGCTATTGGAGCAAGGTCAGCGTCAGCTGGGCTTAGCTGCCTTTAGATGACAGTGGTGAAAATCAAACCAGAAAGTGAGTAAGGGTTGCCGGACGTGCTGACGCACTGGGCAAGTCGGCGACAAGCTATTTTATATAGTGCGTCGACTTGCCCAGTGCGTCAGCCTGAAGTTCAGAATATTAGAAGAAGAAGTAGAGTCGACAGAATCATTTTGCAATTCCGGATCAACAGCAGTGATAGTTTAGGTTGGAAATGCAAGTTCTGTTTAAGTTTCAAGATCAAGAGAAGTTTCAGTGCGAGTCAAGTCTTACTCAGGGGCGGAATTAAGTACAGGCAAAGAAGCGAGGTGTGGTCCAAGCCATAAATCAAAGTTCAGTCACAGGAAAGTCAGGATGCAGGCACAGGCGCTTTCGGATTAAGGTCATAATATGGCTTTGAAGCACTAACACGAGTTTCAGTTTACGGGGGTGATTATGTTGTCGGTGCTCCACTCCAGCTCTAAAGTCTTGTAAGGGCAATACGATAGTCAAGTGCAGAGAAAAGAAAGAATATAGTCTAGTTTCCTTGGCGCAAGAAGACGTCGTTGAGTCCGAAAGTACAGTTTCTAAATGAGGGTCTCTCTCTATTTAATAGAAAAGAAACGCATTATAGAATCCAAGTGAGAGGTGTTAGAATCTGAGTAAGCGGCTTAGCTCCCGAAACCAGTCCTTGTTGATTTGACTGTTTGACTTAAGACAGCTAGGTTAATGCTTGATAGAGAGACTAAACAATCTTATCTTCTGCGCTCAATAGATGAAATCAATTCTTAACTTCAAGTCGAGTGAGGGTAGAGTAGTAAGACTCAAGTACTTCTTTTGAAGCTCCATAAGAATAACATACTGGTTTTAAGCACAAAGTTAATGAGTTTAACCGCAGTGCGAGGAAAATCGTAGAGCAAGAAGAATATATTGGCTTGTTGGTTATGAAAGTGTAGTTCCAGCGGAAGATGCTGTGCTAGTAAAGTATACCAGAGAGAGATAAGGATAAGAAGCAGTGCGCTTGTCAACCCCACCTGTTATATAAGAATACGGTAACAAAATGGATAGGTATTGTCTTTACTTTACACGATTTCCAACAAGATATCATCAATGAAAGTAGATTCTCAAATAATATACAGTAGCAGAGGAATGATTGAAACAGAATTACCCTACGAGGGAACTCCGGGAAGATTGAATATGAATAAATTGAGATAGTCATAGGCGAACATGTTTCAATAAAAAGACATTGTCCTACCTTTTGGATTTGTTACAACACGGGAACCCACTCTAGATTCTAGGCCTTTTCGAACAAAACATCAATCTTTGCTTTCGTTTTATAATTGGAGTTTTGAGTCCGAGTATGTATGTCTATTTCTTTTTGGTTATAGGACCAGTAGTTCTGGGGAGCGACTCGGCTCTCTCAAATGGTTTCTCAAAAGGGTAACAAAGAGGCAAGAATAAGATAACAAAGAGAAAATGGGCAAGAATAGGGTAACAAAGATCAAATATGGGCTTGCTGGATATATCCTAGTAATTCATCGTTGTTATTGCAAAGTCAATCTATTCTATTCACCCGCATAGAGAGATATTAATCAATTTCCTTTTTCTATTTTTCCTTGTTCACTAATACATCGACTAATTGACTCATGTTTCCATAAGAGAGTCGATCCCATCCCCTGCCCGATCAATTGGGGGCAAAGGCAAGGGCCTAGGAAAAGATTGCTTGGATTTATCCATGGGTTATTCCTTATCTCTGATATTAGATTGATTTATGAACATTAAGTTCAGATCCGACATTCATAGGCTTTCCTTTATTTGTGTTACATTATGTATCTTATCCATGTGTGAGATATATGTGTGAAGGAGAGTGTAGCGGAAAAGAGTGTACTTGCCCTTCCTTGGCGAGAACGCACACGATCTATTTCTGTATTTCTCCCCAGCAATCGTATGCTTGTAACAATAGCGACAATATCCTCTCATTTCTTCTAATCGACCAGAGTAGTTGTGCGCCATAGATATAATAGAACATAACCACACAAACACCCAAACAAATGATTTCAGAAGATTCTATTGGGTGCCTCAATAATATTCTGTACAGTAAGCTCTGTTGTTACTATATTCTATATTAGTTAACCACTATCTTTTATTCCATCTATTCAACAGGTTAAGCTAAGCGCGTTAGAGAAGGTTGCCCTTTACTATACTGTTTCACTTAGTCCTTTACCTATACCTGAACTTAGTCCTTTCTTTACCTTTACTATACTTAACTTAGTGAAGCTATCATTGATTATAAAGAATCTCTGGTATCTCCTCTTCTCTTTCTTGATTAGCTATTCTCCGAGTGGGAACATATGAATTATAGCCTAGCCTAATTCAGTAACATTACCCTTGACTTTCTTAGTAATCCCCGCAGTGGAGAATTCTGTCTGAAATTCTGTCTCTTTATATAATGAAACTTCAACTCGAACTGTTTCTCTATACTTTTACTAAGGCCAAGTTAACAAAAAAGAATAGCTGCATTGCGCTTGATAACCCCCTGTAGTAAATGCCAAGCCAAGACCGCCCTTCCCTTCCTTTAGTTACTCAATCCATTCTATAACTGAACAGGTGCACCTACATTCAACAAGTAATGTTTCGAGAGCTGCTGCTGGGTGGGCATTCATGCTATTCGGCTTCTGTATAAAACACTGATCCTCTTCTTTATGCTCTTCCTCTAGGCGGTGCACCATCTTTCTACTTTAGGCGCTAAGGTAAAGCCAAGTTCAAGGAATAGAATAGCAGCTGGTCTGGTCGATTAATAAGATAGGACAATCAGTGACGTTACTATGATTCCATATGTGGGTAAGGATTCTTCTATATGTAGGTAAGGATAGCTATCAATCTTGTGCTTTCCGGGGTAGGCGCACGCACATATCACACACATATCATATATTCTTTGGCTCCCGGGGTAGGTGCACATATCATATATCTTTTTCTTTCTTTGGCAGCACTCAATTCTATTCTTTAGTTCGATGCAAGGCCTCAATCTCATTCTTTTGGCACTCTCTTAAATTCCTTCTGCTCTCAGTCAAGTAGTATAAAGTATCAACTGTTATTACGGTACCTCTGTCCTTATAGTGTATAGGGTTCGGGTCAATAAGCAAGTGGAAGCTTAGATAACGGTGATGTGTCTCATAAATGACAACACTGGGTGGGGCGAGTCAAGTATACAAGCAACGGTGCTAAGAGAGTGACCAGTGTTATGATGTCACTAACTTAGTAAATGTGCTTCATTTGTTACATGAGTGGGACAAGCCGAAGCAATGGAACAAGAACAAGCGCAGTGAGATTAGATTAAGTTACTAGATTAGATTAGGTTACTACACTAAAGTTGAAACTCACATTCTTTTTTGACATAAAGGATTCTACTACTAATCTCAGAAAAAGTGAGAATAAGGTCAAATCCAGCTACTATACCAACAATCGATAACCGATTAAGATGACCGAACCTACGAATACAAATAAAGTGCTTGGTTGGATGAGAATATGGAAATAACTAATAAAAGAGATACTAGTTCAGGGGCATGTCCTAGGTAAAAGCAATTAATCCAATCGGTGAAAGCAGGTAAGCGCTACAAGCAGGCAGGAAAGAGTTTCAGTCATACCGTACGTAGTGGATGGAACTTATCCACTTGGTGAAATGCATTTGACCGACCGCATATACTATGTTGAAAGGGTTTTCTATTTGATGAAATTCTTGAGCGCTACCTGACCTCTTCCTGTAAGGGGTCGGCTACTAAGGGACGGTAAAATGGGTTCTAGAGGGCCTATCTATCTGGTTCTAGCTTTTCTAATCGGAAGAACTAGATCTGACTTTCGATCAAAGAGGTGCTGTAGATGTAACACCAACCAAATATCAATTCCAAAATCCTAGCAAAAAAGCAATAAATCAACAAGCATACCAATAGACATACCTTTTACATAGCTTAGCAATCCTTACTTTCATTTTCCATTTCGAGTTGTATAGTTACAGGGATAAATTACTCTACAATCAATCTAATCAATCTCTCCTTATGCAGCAAGAAAAAGCGATAGTACTCAAGGCCCTGTTAGTCCAAGTGAGTCCAACTTCCCAGATAAGATTAGCTCGCGTTCAAGAAGCCTAGCCTTCTTTCGTAAAGTCTGTTGAGGTTCCGCTTTCAAGCGAATAGAAAAGTGGATATAGGTTTGAACCTGGCCTCTTTTCCTAAGTCGACGAGGGAGAGAAGCTTTGAAGTTGATTGGCAATCCAACGGATGATAGGGACCTAAGCGCCCATTGTCTTTTATATTAGTAGTCCCCTTCTTCCTTCCGTCGCTGCTTACATGTTTCCAATGCTCTTCCTCCGTGTCTAGTATGACGACCCTTTTATGGATAGAGGAATCCCAAAGTGATCCGATTAGATTTGCCGGTTCAATAAAGAAATCAGAGCCGTGTTTTCATAAATCGTATAAATGTTAGAAAGTTAAGATGCCAAAGAAGCTAACCACTAGAATACTAGAAAAGTAGAATACTAGAAAAGGGAGCCTAAATGCAGCTGATCCGCAGGAAGAGTCATTTTCCTTTTTGATTGAATGGACCCCAGGTCGGATGATCCCTCTTTATTAGAACTCCCAGTGCGTTTCTCATTTGAGTAGAACACTTGGTCGTATCATCGATGGAAGAGCACACATCATCCTATCTTTGCCCTCCTTTTAAGGTTTTCTTTTCGGGTATAAAGCTTCTCTTTTTTTGATGAAGGGCGCAGACTCGGCCTTCTTTGTCAGTTCCAGCGGCTACAAGGGCAAAAGGAGTACTGGACACGGAGTGGAAAGCACAGACAGCCTAGAAAAAGCAAGTAAAGTCAAATAAGCAGACAAGTCACTACTCAACCTCTTCCCGACCTTGCCAACAAATCCCTTCGCTATCAGATCATATTTGGTTTGTGGGGGATAAATAATGGAAATCAAGATAAGATGGATTGGACCGGCGCTTCTCTTTCCTGTAACTACTATACGCACCTATAAGCCTGTCTGCACTAACTCCTATTCTGACTACCCTGCTGATCAGTCACCGAGCAAGATAACCCGCAGCTTGAAAGCAAGCATTAGAAAAATCAAAGACAGGATATGTGTGGACTTACTGTTTGAGTAGCGGATTCTAATGTCACTAGAAGGGAGCGGAGCAAGTAAGGCTTGAGGAGGCATTAGTAGAAGACTTGGTTCCGGGATAAGGTCTCGGGTAGTCATTCTTTCTCTTATGAGTGCATCATGAGTTTCCCGTTGCTTGCCTGTGTTTGTAGTCGTAGTGTGCTTACTCGTTTTAAATCAAAGTCCTATCGGTAGGAGCTCTTACGCTTTGTGTCAATTCCTACTTCTGTCCTGTATTCTTACTATTGCTGCTACACTAGGTTTAAAGGCCTTACTTCTGAGTTTGAGTCTTGTATTCCTTAGTTTGGATCTACATTCCTTATTGCTGCACCGAATACAACTCCAGAATTCGCTATTGCAGTAGCTTACACAAGGGCAATAAGTCCTTATTTCCAGTTAGAGTCTCGTTAGGCGCCTAAGGACATAGGAGTCAATAGGGGAAAGGAAGTCTGAATTCAGAGTTCAATGTCGTTAGTGCAGTGTTTGATTATGACATTAGTATTAGTCTACTTAGCACGGCTCTACTCTTATAGCTCGTACCGGAGCAAGGAATGGTAGTTCGAAAGCAAGAATGGAGCTACTCTGTGCTACTATAAGAAAAGAGCTGCCGACAAACAGGTTCGCGCTACTGGCTATTAGTCTTACTTTAATAACCATCCATTCTGACTATCTATACTTATTGGAATTATTTGAATTATGTCACTACTTTACTACCGCGTAACATTCTTATGAAGTAGTCGTTGACTTGTTATCGATGGGTTCAGTCCTATTGGGAGCAGTTGTGCATTCTACTATTACGATAAGAGAATAAATAAATGACAAAACCAATCGCCGTTCGTTGTCGAAAAGAATAGCAGGGCATTCGATAGCAGCTACTTCCGTGATGCACATCTTTCCCGTGCGTATCGTAATAATATCATTGCACCACATTCTTTAGAAGTCAGAGTTGATAGGCTTTCAGCACCTTTGTTTGCTCCAAGGGAATCTATCTGTCCATTAATACCATTACACTGCTTACTCCAAAATTAGGATATATGAATATTTCTTCTATAATTGAGTAAGATAACACACACACTAAACTCCAAAATGATTATGTAACATTGAATATCGGCACAGTAGTAATAGAAAGATGAATTACCTGCGCTCTCCTCTGTACGATAGACTGCACAATAGGGCACCATTATGGAATCATTGCCCCTACGCCAAACCCTATACTCACAGGGGGAGGCAGCTACATATACGTTAGCTCGGGCGTGCTCGGCCAAATAAGATGATGCACATAGAAAATAGGTACCGTACCTTACTGCAACTACATACCCTTCCGCGCATATAGCCAATGTGATCTACTCTTCTTATTTACTTTGCAATGGTCCACTTAATCTACTTCATCTAAAATCCGCCATATAGAGAGACCGTCCCTTTATTGAATCTATTCCATCCCTACTACCCGTACGCCTTAAATCACATAAAAGAGTGGAGCGGCGCTAGCCGCCAAGGGTTGTTGTTATACGGCGCCGACAAGCTATTTTCATAGTGCGTCGACAAGTAGGCAAGTCGGCAAGTAGGCAAGTCGGCAAGTAGGCGCCGACAAGCTATTTTAATAGTGCGTCAGTTACACCGGCCAAGCAACCACCGAGTTGCGCGGCTAGCGCCGCTACACTCTTTTGGCCGCGAAACTGCTGACGCGCTAAACTATAGCTTGTCGGCGCGCCGCTACACTCTTTCCGGCGACAAGCCGCTAGCCGCGAAACAGCTGACGCACTATATGTTATAGCTTGTCGGCGTGCGTCGACAAGTAGGCGCCGACAAGCTATTTTAATAGTGCGTCAGTGCCGATAACTAGCCGCGTCACTCTACTGACGCACTATTCAAATAGCTTGTCGGCGCGCCGCTACACTCTCTCCGGCGACAAGCCGCTAGCCGCGAAACAGCTGACGCACTATATGTTATAGCTTGTCGGCGTGCGTCAGTACCTAACGTTACGCGGCGACAAGCTATTTGAATAGTGCGTCAGCACCTAACGTGACGCGGCGACAAGCTATTTGAATAGTGCGTCAGCGGCTAACGTTACGCGTCAGGACAAGCTATAACATATAGTGCGTCGACAAGTAACTACTAATGTTACGCGGCAGGACAAGCTATTTTAATAGTGCGTCAGTGCACCGGCCGACAAGCTATTTTAATAGCGCGTCAGTGCCGGCCGACAAGCTATAACATAGCGCGTCAGTGCCGAGAACTAGCCAAAAGAGTGTAGCGGCGCTAGCCGCGCAACTCGGTGGTTGCTTGGCCTACTGACGCACTATTCAAATAGCTTGTCGGCGGGCCTGAAAGAGTGGAGCGGCGCTAGCCGCGCAACTCGGTGGTTGCTTGGCGGCCGCGCCACTCTACTGACGCGCTATGTTATAGCTTGTCGGCGGCCGCGAAACGTGTGTTTCTTGGCGGGCCTGAAAGAGTGGAGCGGCGCTAGCCGCGCAACTCGGCACTGACGCACTATATATATAGCTTGTCGGCAGCCGCGAAACTTATGTTCCTTGGCGGCTAGCGCCGCTACACTCTCTTAGTGCGTCAGCGAGCAACCCTTGCCTACTTTGAGTTAGCATCCCTTGTTTCGTTGCTTTGAAAGCATGGTTCAGTAATGGAGTTATCATCAAGGACTAAGAGCTCCCCGGCGCTAGATCCTAACCCGAACCAACCTTATTCTTATTCCTCTGATCCGGTATCAATGTGGCTATAGAGAGATTGACTCTACTTTTCACCGGGGATTCTTCTACTGATAACTATAGGCCTGGGTTCCCCAGTGTAGGTGTCTTAGAAGCAATAGTGGAGTTCTTTATATCAGCTCCGTTTGATCTACCCGTGGGAGTATTTCTTCTTTCCGGCGTAGCATTAAGTCCTGTTAGCCCTTAGTTATTTTATGATTATCACTAAGGTAAGCCCGAGAGACAGTAAAGTAAGTCCTATAAGCAGTTGGTTTGATCCCTTCTATTAGTATTTGGATTTGATTTTCTTCTAAGCTAAGAGAAAGTACTAGTAGACTCGAGCTAACAGGCGCGATGTGAGATCGATGGTGGAATTCCCGGTTTCGAGTTATCATAGTAGAAAATGAGAGGAACAACTAAAAGACTAAAACAAGTCAGGTTTGGGATACCTATTATAGATAGTAAGATTGACTACCTAAAAGTAAGGTTGGGCTCCTCTAGCTGCTGGCTTAGCTTCTATAGGCATAGAGTGGGCTTTTGCTCTTGTGTGCCAGAGGGCAGGGCGTATTCTTTGTACTGATAGATGGAATTCTTTGACTTATTCATTAACTATATTCTGACTTTTGGAAGTTTGATTCCCGAGTGCAGTTCTTCCATTTGCACTTTTGAGTTATGTGTTTGAGTGCTGTTTCATAGGTCTTCAATAGGATGATTTAGGTCTTCAATAGGATGATTCCAATTCTCCAAGTTCAAAAAGAGAGGTTAACACTTAGTGGAAACTCTTAGAACCTGTATATAGAAAAGGGGTAATCCTAACCTCAATAAAGATTCTTTTCTTCACTGAAAGTTGAGGTTGGCAAAGGGGAATCCAAAACTCCTGGCTTGTGCTGGTATCATTCGAATACTTTATTAGTTGACTGACAGTTTCATCTGTTCTAAACTCGAGATAAGAAACAGCCGGATTTCATTGTTCTAGAGAAAAATGGAATTGCCGTTAATTCAGCCTTTTTAAACAGGACACCTCGCATCAAAGCCAGTACCAGTACTAGATGATTTCCCGGATCCTGCCCTTTCTATCATTCTTACTATACCTTCTATCTTTCTGTTACTCATTGGTATGATCCAGCACACCCGGCCTACTACATTAGAATCTTACTACTGTTTACAAACAAGTAACTACTAACTTGCAGAATTGATCTATAAACAAGGGCAGCTAATTTGGAGAAACAGTACCCCGGTAGTAGGGAATTCAGACTTGAGCCCGGGAGTAGTGTACTAAACCAATGGAATAGTAATTAACAATAGAATAGGCATTGGGGTAGGCAGTTTCATAATAAGATGAAGCAATGGGAGACTTAAAGCAAGGGTGCCGAAAGAATTCTCATGTTCCCGAGTCAGGCTCTTAGGCGTTAGTTCCAGAAGGTAGGGCATTGAGAACGAGGTTCGGGGCTTAGAGACAGGAAGGCAGTTCCGTATGTCGTATTTGGTATTCGGTCTGCTAGTTCTTAGTCAAACTCTTATAGTCAGTATAATAGTCGTATTCCTACTTGATGTTTTCAGTAAATATGGGTACTGTTGCACACATCCCCATCAGTACTAGTGAAAGCTTTGTTGGCATTAGTTCCAATCTGATGCTTACTACTATTGGTCTTGTCCCCCTGTGAGGCCTATCCTGCATTGCAGGTGTACTCTAGTGCTAGTACTAGTTGCACTCTGACTTGCTAGTTAAAGGTCCGATACTGATTCTTCTTATCCTGATTGCTGTGTCGAGTTCTTCGGCGCTTGTCGGCCGGTAGTAAAAGACGGATTCTGCTTTTGATCTTTCTCCTTATTCCCGGATATTCTTATTTCTCCTACTCCGAATACGGATACAGCTGTTTACCCTACTTCTCTGGGTACAGCTTAATACCCTTAGTCACAATAACTTTACATTCTCCACGATAAGCAAGGTCAAACCAATCATCGACATATTCAACTCGTCATCGACATATTGAACTCGGGATTACTTTCGAACAGAACAAGTATTAAGTGTACAGATGCGGATGCGCTTTATGGTTCTGTTCCGCGCCTAAGTGCGTTAGCGATAAGTGCTAAAGACAGAATTGATTCTTCCCGGAACCCAGCATTCTTTCCTAATTCCATAAGCGAGATCAAAAGTGCACTCCATTAGTGCAATGTTCTAGATTTTCTTAATATGACCTTTTTCTCTATATATGAAACTTGAGACTTTACTGAGCTATGCCTGTTTGCTTGTTCCTATCATAAGCCGAATTCTTTTCTTTCATAAGACTTTTCGGAATAAGCCAATCTGAGAATCATCATACGCTTAATGAGCTATTATACAGAGTATTGTGGTGACGGATCCGGTGCTAAGTGCTCTGGTTCGGTGCTACAGAAAAGAAGTATAGGTTGTTCCGGGCATAAGTAAGAGTTGGTGCCCCAGAGAGCAGTCTGGGTTTCGATGCTAATAATAGTAGCACGAGTTGGTATCCTCCACGGGGTCATTCTGATAGTAGTCGATGCTTGTCTAGACGGGGTTAGTCGTTGCTTGCCTATGGTGCGGTGCCCTGAAACGGACTTTTGAACCAATCATTCTCATGTCGTAGCCCCATTAATTCTGTGTGAGCTGAAAGGTATGCCTGCGTGGTTAGCTGAAAGAAAGGTATGCTCTGTCTTAGGGCCAAACAACGTGCATTGGGCAACTGGCCGAGGAGGTACTTTACTTATTCTATCCTTTAAGTAACTACGCTCATTCTATTCTTTTAACCAACTCATCAATGTTTTATAGAAAACTCACTCATTGAGGGGCGGGTCATCAACGAATTCTTCACTAAATAGCAGTAGGTTCGCACATCAGTCAACGCGCGGTCGTTCGTGCATTCATGGAGAGTCGCTTCTATTGCCATCGCACATTCGGGGATACCTCCGGAAGTCTTCGGGCGTGCGAGCAACAACAAAAGCTTTTTGTTGGAAAACTCATTCGTGACATGGCCCAGCCTGAAATAGCACTCAATTCGTCTTTCAAGTCGTCTATATTGTAGCATAGTTTAGTATAGTATAGGGCACGGACAAGAAAGAACATAATCAGGTATGAGAAAGATGTCTACAATATTTCCTTACTTTGTTTGGTCCGGCTATCCTTCCTTCGTCATGTCAATAAGGAGATAGCCGATCACAAGATACAGATTCCCACAGATACGGATTTCCCATCCTACAAAACCGATTTGCTACCTCCCCCCCTACAGAGTGCCAATCTCACATAGAATATCGATATCATCATTCTTCGCTATCATCATTTAGTAAGGAAGCTACCTTCCGAGGCGCTATCATCATTTAGTAAGGAAGAGCTACCCTCCAAGGTTATATGGGCTCCATTTCAGAGGAGGTGTGGCGATCTATCTTCTTATATCCCAGACTTGGTCCCGTCTACCGCTATGAATACATGACTATCTCCCCTATCTGCTATGAATGACTAAAATGGAAGAAGTACCACGATAGGTCTTCCCCATCTCATCTGCTCATCGGATAAAGGTTCTAATTTCGCCCATTCCATGATTACGCTTTGCCCGGAAAGACCAATACAGACAGCAAGCAAAGCCAGGAAAGCAAACAAGGTAACATAGTCAAAAGCAAAAGATAGGTAGTAATGATAGGCTCTTTGAAAGGAAAGAGAGAGAGAAGACTTCCGGATGAGTTCAGAGCTCGATAATGAAAGATAGAAGAAGTAGTTCAGTGATGGAAGAGGTAGTTCAGTAAGGAAAGGCAGATGGAAAAAGGTAGTTCAGTAAGGAAAGGAATCGGCTTTCTGCCAATACGATAGGGATAGTCGGGATGTTTAACCCTCAGGGAAGTAGCCATTGTCGTGAGAATACTAGAGTTAATGAATTTTGGGACAGGTTTCAGGAAGCTCAGATTGAGTTTAATCAGACTTCTCGTAGGCCTACTTAAGCATTTCGATGAGAAGGCAGGCACTACTGTGAGCGAATCATTTGATCACTTTAAATGAGTAATCACACTTGAAAAGGAGCGCATTAGATACATTCTTTACATCAATATTGACTTTGGCCCGCTCTTTCTCTTAGGTTTTTCATTTCTCTTATATGAAGGAGAAAGTTCGAATGGAACGGAACTTATTATAGGTAAGCTCACAATAGGCTGCTTTATTCATTCACACTAACTGAACTGGATACTACGTTAACTTAAGGCAGTTGTAAACCAAGCAGACCTCTTCAAAGGCAGTAATAGAAAGATAGGCTCAGGAAGACAGCAACAACTCCTAAACACAGGAATTCAGTGAAAAGGCACTTCAGGCCTATGTACCGTGTCTGGTATTCGATTATAGGGTTGGGCCGGCCCAGAGCCAGAGTCCGGCTTTCGTTGCGCCTAAGGCAAGACGAAGCTGGAAGGAAAGTACCCATACGAGTTAACCCTTTGTCAGCAGCAATCTAAGTCGAGTTTGTCAATGCAAATGAAAGTGATGTTCTTGTTGAAGAAGAAATGACAGGCCCCACTGGTACAACTGTTGTTTCAAGGTTCAGCTTTGAAGCCCTAAGTGAAAAAGTTTATGTGTTGTTGAGGTCGTGGATAGAGGGATGTTATTGGCTTAGTGTCGTAGGTATAGAGTAGTTGAGTAGATATAGAGTAGTTGAGTAGATATAGCTTACCCATCTTTTTCATCTAATCCTGCCGATGATCTTTATTCCCTTGCTTCTGGAACAAGACTGGATCCTTTTGGGGCCGTATCTTATTCTTATCTTTCAACAGCTCTAATAGCGCCGCTTACTTTCGACTAAACTTCACTGATGTCTACTCTACCACAGGAACATAACTTGAAGAATTGACAAGTCAATCAGTAAACCCATCTTTCTCTTTCTTTGATGACTTAGAACACTATTATACTTCCCACAAAGCAAAGCCTATTTGCCCTCATTTTGTAGCCTCAATAAAAGTGCTCGGTCAAGCTAAGCTCTATATCCTGATTGAGAGTTGTTGGCAAGGCTTTCTTTCATCTTTGTTGCGTATACACAGTACAGACCGACCTATGTGAAACTCATAAAATGGGGCGCCAAGCAACAACGTTGCGCGGCTAGGGCTGGGGCTACTCATTATTTCAGATCCAAAAGAAGCTCCTAACGCCAATGAACAAAGGACTTCGGAGCTTCAGTTCAGATCTAGCTTCTGGGTACCTACACCTAACAACTTCTTCTGTTGCTTCAGATCTACCTTCTGAAAAGACTCATTGATACTCGGAAACTGTCGTCCAACGAAGGCCCCTATGATTAAGATTGTTTGGTTCCCTCCCTATTCTATTCAAAACCTATGTAACCTTGGAATGAATGTGGATTAGCATAAAAAGAAAGCAAGTACAAATTCATTATACGGAATCTTAATAGAAACCCTCTCGTACTCGTACTCGTTATCAACCTCCTCTTTTTTTGGATACGTCGGTCAACAAACCACTGAGTTTTATTCGTTTCCAGGTATAGCAGTAAGAAGGGAAGAAAGAAGGGTGGGCAAGCAAGTCTATGTTGTAGCCGTAGCCATGTGGTTTCCGCATAGTTTCCAAGGGCAATAAAATATCTAAAGTCTGTTTTTTCATTTCGAATTATCTATCATATATTATGGTTCCTATTATCCTTTCAAAGATGAGGTGTTATCCTTTTCAAACAAAGATAAGGTGTTGTTATCCCTTTAAAAGAGAAATAGGGATACTGGAGGATGTATGGTAAGAATGGAGGATGGTATGGTAAGAATGGTGGGCCACCACAAGCCATGGTTATTCCACAAGGTACGCTTTCTTTTCTTTATAGTAGTGAGAAGTTCATCAATAGCCCAATCTTCACTTTTAGAGCGTGAGAGGCCCTTTTTGATTAGATTGAGAATAGATCAAAAAGGTGTTGGCTCAGGGGTGGGTCTCCGGAAGGCTCAATATCTAATGGAGTGGATAATGGGTCTGGTTCTACTCCTTAATATTCTATGGTAAAGCCTTTCAATCAGTGCGGGTTTAATAGGGGAGAGCGGGGGCATAGGCTCACTCAAGCGAGGTAGGCAATCCGAAGTTCTTATATATTGTTACACACTTTTCTAGTGGACGGAGTGTAACTAAGGCGACAAAGAGGAAAGGGAGTTTCCCAGTGATAACGAATACCTTGTTAACAGAATTGAATAAACAATAGTAGATCAGAGATTCACAACTGCCAAGTCACTACTAGATGCAAAAAGCAACTACTGGGCAAGCACCTTTTTTCATTTGAATGTGCAAAAGCATGGACCAACTCTCTTTTTTGTTTGCTGCGCCTATTGACTGTGCTGATGGTTCCCCTACTCTGACTAAGGAGTTTAAGCCGAAACCGAGCGACTTTCCTTGTTGAGGGAAGGTAGGCGAATCCAACTATGGTTTTCTAAGTAAGGACTCGCTCTTAGCAACCTTAGCTGGTTAGGCCTTTTTTCATTCTATTTCGATTACTCGCCCGATAAAAAGAAAACTCCATTCCACTAAAATAAGACTTTCTATTCAAAGGATTGGACCACTGCTGATGAGACTAAACAGAGAAATAGTACTTCCCCGCCTCCCCTCGATTCCACTCTAACTGCCTTTTCTCTTAGCCTTGCTTCTATATGTTAGTATGTCATCTGCGCTACAAGCCACTAATGACCTCACCATCTTGACTATGTTACATCTCATTCTCTGTGTTGTTCCTACAACTCCCACGCTCTAGCTTAAGACCCGGTAGCGGCATTCCTATAGGAGTCATTGCATTCTTGTACTAATGAGTCAACTTCTGAATTCGAATTCCATTCTTTATCGCCGAACTAAACGATCCGGATTGTCACTATATGGTTATTGAGCGTTAAAGACAGGGTAGTGAGAGAGCCAGCTAGTCATTTCAGGATTCAAGAAGTACTAATAAGAGAATCAAAGGTGAAATAAGTAATGCAAGCGAAGAGAGTTAGGTTGAAAAGCCAGGATCCTGGTCCATATCTAAAGAATACAGGTAAGGGTTGGCTAATGACAAGCTATAGTGAGGCAAGTCATAATCAGAAACAGTAGAGACGGACTGATCGACAGGAAAGGCAGCCTCATCAGTAGTGAAAGCCCGGGTAGTCGTGATTGGATTCCTCCCTACTAGTTTCATTCGTTAGGGAGCTTTTCACTCTTAGAGGCAGTAGGTACATTCTATCTGAGAGAGTAGCCTGTTCCATTGTCTCCAGGGTTAGTCATTAGTGCACTGTTCCAAAAAGAGTGTAGCGGTATTTATTATGAAGTTGTTACATCTGATGTGTTTTGGGCGGAGTGTTGTTCGTAGTAAGGTAAGCCTAAAAGACAGGGATAGTTAGAATTAGATCGAGTAGTAGCGGACTAGCGCTCGAATATAGGCATTGCAGGAACAAGTATAAGCTTTGTGTACAAAAGTAAGGCCTGTAAGCGCATCGTCAAGTGGCATGGAAGGTACGAGTTTCGTTACTTACACCTATTCTTTTGATTCTGAGTTCCGGTGAAATCTACTACTGATTGATGTTTTTGGGGCAGTATAGTTATTATTTGGATAGGATTAGTAGTTACCCGCTGGAATGTCGTCGGGCAGTAGCTTCAGAAAAAGAGAAAGGAAGGGAAGGCTGATGGACCGGAGTGCTAGGTTGAAAGCACGGCAGTAAGTATGGAGCTGGGGAGAATGAGGCTTGGATTGCGGAGCCCACTTCTGTATTCTGTATTTTCTTGTTATACTCGTACGCGCTGGGAGGGCTAGTCCAATAGACAGGAATATCGGATTTGGATTTAGTAGCGGTATACTTTAGCTCAAAAGCTCAAAAGTGAGGGACCTCGGTAGGATAGTCAAGATCCGTAGCAGTAGTTAGAGACCAATAGCAAGACAAGAAAGGCAGGCGAGCTTATGCGCTTAGGTCCTCTGAGTCTTAGCTCAATGCTGTTAGGGTAATATTGAATTCCGAGTTGCTTGTTGCCGTTAAGTCTTCAGTCTAAGGAAGGCGGTTAAGGTAAGAATCAAGCTACCAGGCTATTATTCTTACTTGCTTTGAGTCGAGGGCAGCTTATTTGTAAGATGGGCCGCAACCTACTACTTATTAAGGCTTTAAGTCAAGGGTGTAAGAGTGACACTGGAGCCGAAGGGGAATAAGGGGCGCCTACAGAGGCATCCTTGTTAGCAGTGGAGCGTCGCGTCAGGCTAGCCGCGTCACTACTAGCCGCGCAACGTACGTTTCTTGGCCCGCCGACAAGCTATTTGAATAGTGCGTCAGCGGCTAACGTTACGCGGCGACAAGCTATTTTCATAGTGCGTCAGCGCACCGGCCGACAAGCTATTTGAATAGTGCGTCAGTTACACCGATAACTAGCCAAAAGAGTGTAGCGGCGCTAGCCGCGCAACTGCTGACGCGCGCCGACAAGCTATAACATATAGTGCGTCAGCTGTTTCGCGGCTAGCGGCTTGTCGGCCTACTGACGCACTATTCAAATAGCTTGTCGGCGCGCCGCTACACTCTTTTGCTTGTCGGCCGGTGCTGACGCACGCCGCCAAGCAACAACTAACTGGCCGCGAAACTGCTGACGCGCGCCAAGGAACATAAGTTTCGCGGCTAGCGGCTTGTCGGCGCGCCGCTACACTCTTTCTGTTGTTATACGGCAAGCGCGGCTAGCGGCTTGTCGGCGAGAGAGTGTAGCGGCGCTAGCCGCGCAACTCGGTGAGTTGCTTGGCGGGTTGCCAGACGTAAGGGAGGCAAGGGTTGCAAGTAAGATGGGAAGATAAAGAACTTTGCTTAGATACGATGCTCGAGAGGCGTAACAGTTGAAAGTCCAGCTCACTCGACAAGCAAAGGAACAAACAAAGAAAGGGAACCCAGTAGGCTTTCCTCGGATCGGACCCGGATACAACTTCTTAACGACGCGCTTCAAAGCTCCTGAAACTTGGGATTCAACAGGCCATTCTCTGGTCTACTCTTCTACTCTTTATCTATTGGAAGGGGTGCTAGGTTGGGGAGAGGGAGTACTGAGTTGGTTGGAAGGAGCACATCCCACAACTAGTAATAATATGTGTGGACATAAAGAGAAAGGGCATGTTCCGAGCATAACCCTCACTCACTGCAGCAGATGAGCATTCCTTATACGAGAAAACATAAATGGATGATTCTGTTGGACCACACCTCGATGAAGAAGTTATCTACTCTACTTCCTTCAGTACTTAAAGCTTCAGCAGGACACAATATGGCAATTCTCTTATATTAACTAGTATAGTACTATTTTCTTTCCCTTAACAAGTAGGATTTCCTCGCCCAGCATCTTTTCTACGACTCCGGACATATATTACTGTTGCTGAAACTGACATATATTACTGTTGCTGAAACTCTTGTATTCTATGATTATTAGTAGGTCTATTATCCTTGTATATTCCCTTATTATTTATTCTCTGAGTTCTCTATTAGTGATATTATTCGTATTCTATATTAGTGATATTATTCTCTGTTGTTTCCCCCTTGTTTTAGTATTCCATTCCCGAAATTCATTCTCTTTTGTGTTTTGTTTTTCCATTCTCTTACCCCTTCCCTTGCTTCTGGAACTTGCGCAGAGGAAACTCAATTATGAAATGTGTGGTGTGGTTAGCGCAAAGCCGTGTAACATTCAATTGCAGAATTGAGCACCTACTGGCTCGGTTGGTTAAGAGCACTAGGGTGGGTTAGCTACCTATTCTATTACTTAATGCACTAGATCGTACCCTGTAGTTGATCATTCCATTCCGAATTCCGTATTTGTGGAAAGAGCATTAGGTTTGCGAGAAAGAGCAAACAAGCAACTGTACATGGTTAGTTACCTTATTTTATTCTATTGTACAGAGCACCGGGAACTATAATGAATGATTCTTTTTCTGGATAAAGATAAGATCAGATAAAAGTATAGAATATTGCATTGCCAGAAGAAGTAAGGAACCGGACTTACGCCCAATAGTGAACTCCCTTACTTGTTTACAATTAATGCTGCCTATTTTCTTGTTTATTATCTCTTTACTGTTGATTATTCATTTCATACGCCTGCCTACTCTGACTCTATAAGAAAATAAGAAAGAGATTGATAAACACAGCACTTAGAGCTGGTCTACTACTCTACTATTATAGCCGGTCTACTATTTTGGAGTTATGAATAAGTCCTGTGTCTCTTGCAACTTCCTTGCTTCTGGCTATTGAACCGCTGCTTCTGATCCCGGATCTAATCCTTAATCCGCTGATGATCCAACATCTTCTTGAGCTCGAGTTGATTTTCTTTCTCGCATGCGTTGCTTGATCCGTTGTTTGTTGACCTGCGCTTGATGGTTTCATTGGAATTTCAGAATATAGATGATTCTCTTATTACTACAAGATGGATCTCTTATTACTACAATATAGACGATTCTCTTATTACTCAAAGTATTCTATACTCGGACAACACCTCTTCTTCTTTCTCTATAGATGCCAAAGCTTAAGCAGAAATAAGAACAATTCTGGGCAGAATCCGAGTACTACTGGTTTTGAAGCGTGTGAAGCGTGTAAGGGAGTTGACCCAGGATCAGACCAGACGCAATAGCAAAATGGAACTCTATCCACGGCGGTAGTGGATTCCAAGTCAGCATCGACAAGATCAGAGGCAGTATAGACAGTATCAACATAATCCGCAGTTCGGGGGTCATAGTTTGCTTCTTCTTTTTTGTATTGCATCAAACGGTTATGCAAGTTATGAGTCAGATGCAACAGAAGACATAGTTAGATTAGAGTGCCCCTCCCCGCCTAGTAGGTATTAGAGATATGGGAACTACAGGTAACCTAACTAGTAGGTATTAGAGATATGGGAACTACAGGTAACCTAACTAGGAAGTATTAGAGATATGGGTAACTAACCATGCGTTCTCAACTCTGTCTTTATTTACCAGGCTTTCGCTAGTGATTACAGGGCTTCCACTCATAAGTAAAAGACTAAAACAGCTGCTAACAAGACGATAACTTACCTTTACTATCGGAATCAAACTATTAACTAGAAAGAATGAAAACAGAGTTAACGAACTCAACTTGGAACTCACTTCTCGCCAACAAACACGGATGCAAGTTTCAAAGGCCATTCTTCTGCTGGAACGTCACTTGATGAACCGACCTCGACCTCTACTTAAACAATGGTTTTCTCCATGGCAGAAGCACAAACAACGTCTGCAGCTAACTTTCATGCTATAGTTGGTTACCGCGCCGTGGTTCTATACTCTATTCTTTCTATGAGCTTATCTTTTTTACAACCCCAAAAGAGTGGGGCAAGGGTGTATTTTAGTAGTTAAAGAAGGAGTTCTTTGTTTGCTTGTTTCTTCTGTCAGTTAGTTTAGAGCGATAAATTGGACTTTTCTCTCACCTTTCTCTATAAGTTTCATGCATGCTAGAGTAGTTGCTGTTGCTTGCTGAATGGAATATAAGTGCACAGAAGCGGTAAGTACTGAAGGAAGGAAGACGAGTCTCTTTGTTTGCGCGTATAGTAAAGTGTTATAGTAAGCGCGTTGTACTTCATACTTGTTCCAGAGGAGAAGCCCAGCCAGCCCTTGTTGAAGAGAGCTTACACACATATCGAATTTTAGGGAGTTATTCAACTTCTTGTCCTATCTTATGAGGCGCGTTGTAGTGGTCCAAGCATGAAAATCAAGAAGACCTCAGTGGAGTTTTGTATGGATTTTGTAGGTTAGGTAATATTCTTTTGTTCTATATGATCTCGGTTAAGCTATGCTCCAAGCTCGGAATACTCAATTCATTCTTTGACTTGACTCGACGCAACAAGTCCTTTTTCAGAAGTGAACCTGGTTGCGCTAACAAAGTAGAGATCTAAGGGCTTACTATTTCCATTCATAGATTCCTCATGCTCTTATTAACTTACTTATAGAGATAACAAGCAAAGCAATAACCTCTCTCGTCTACAACACCACCGCGGGCATTATCCTCGGCAACAGCCATCTACTTCTCTTATTCTTGAGCCTATGGAAGATCCTGCTTATTCCCTTGCTGCTTGAATAGAGGTACCCGTTCCGTTGCTTTCAATTCCAAAAGCAAAGAAGATTTCTTTTACTGGCTGGTGAAGAACTAACTAATTACTATACGAAAACTAGGCTTGATACTTCCTTAGTAGGATTCATTCATAGGATCTGTAGAAGCTCTGTAGTTTGAAGCAGATCAGGTCAACCAGGCATTTCAACAACTCCTGTTAACGCAACAAAGAAGGAAAATGACTTATACTTCTGCTTCAGATTACCCGCTTTGCTGTTTACGACTTAACCGCTTCCTTTTTCACCGATGCTGCAATGACTACCAATGACTACCGGGACTTATTAACTTCGAGATAGAGATGGAACAGGATCATAAGAAATTACTAGCTTAGGAGCAGAAGCACGGGAAGCTCACTTTCCTTACTATTAATATACTGCTGGATATGTTTATACTGATATGGATCTGCCCTACCACCACTCTCTCTTGCCAACTGCCAATACAGGCTTAAAACACCACTAGCAGGAACAAAACAAAGAATATAGATTGGAACTAATAGGTAGAGGATCGAACTCACAGCTAGGAATGTGTCGTCAACTAATCAGAATTCTCCCATGGACACCAACTCGTACTTGCCCAACACTAGTCTTTGTATCTAAATACTCATTTCTTTCCCTCATAATCAGAACTCACTACTCGGTTCACTGATCTAAATCTAACTACTTCAATTCGAACTTGAGAACTTGCCACTCCCTATAGAAGTATGCCGCTCAGAACTTCCATTCTTATACCTATTACTGAAATACCTATGTGATTGACTCTTACTGCCTCTGATCCATACTTTTCATCTAAAAAACTCTACGGCATTTGAATCTACTGCTGTCTCCTGTCATATCAGCTTCCTTTCCTTTTGAGAATTCTCTTCCCGATTTTGGATATTGAGAGTCCCCTCCCGTTCGTTGAGTGATACCAGGTAGCAGTCAGGTTTTTACCCTTTGGTCAACATTCAAACAACCCCGGCCCGGCTATCTCACTTTGCAAGTTCACTCCTAGCTCTAAGCCAATAAAGGAATGTTAAGGAGGAACATACAACATAAAAGAATCTTCTCTGCTGCGTAGAAGAATTGAAGTCGTTATTCCAGGATCAAAAGTGTCGTTTCAATCAGAGAACGTGTGGTGCAGGCTAGGCTTCTACCATGCCCTCCCGCCACGCAAAGAAAAAGATGAAAGCAACCTATGCAGAGTAAGCATTCCCTCTATCAATCTAGCACTCGAGTCTTTATGGCGCAATCAGGTAAGCTATTTCTGTATTCATCAGTTCCACCTTAAGGTCTTTTCTTCAAACAAAACCTTAGGCTGGTTATCCGGTTGATGCGCTGGTTCTCTTATCGGAATGCAAAATCCGGATCCCTTTCGGTCAAGGCTAGCTCCTTACAGTCCAGGATCCCTTTCGGTCAAGGCTAGCTCCTTACAGTCCCGCTTAGTCTAGTCGAACCTGTCCCAACTTCTTAGTCTGGCGAGGAACCTACTTCCTTTTCGAATAGTTTGGTTTAGGCCAGTACAAAAAACGAATCCTACTCTCCCTCCTGCCCCTTTGGGCTCTTTTCTTACTTATTTGGATATAGTTTGTGTATAGTGTGATCCGGAATGCGTGGTAAGGTGCTTTTTCAGTCTGGAGAGCCAACTTGCACTCACTTCCGGGGATTGACTCTTGGCTGTCGCTCGAGCTGCCCGAAGTCACCCTTTTTGCCACCGAACGGTTCGGCACCCACTAGTAGTGGTTTCCCTAAGGTATTCTAAGCACGGTTTATGCGGGTCTCTCTCTCTACTACCAGGGAACGGGTTCTAATCCCTCCCATCCGTCCAAACAATAGGGCGCTAAGGTCTTTCCTTTCGAAAAGTAAGCAATAGATTCATCTGCGCTCTCCAGGAAAGTATCTCTTTTCTTTTCCTTCATTAAGAAATAACTAAGTCATTAAGAAATAACTCAGAATGTGGTTGCTTGGCAGCTTGTCGGCGCCGCTACACTCTTTTGGCTCAGTGGAATATAAGGAACAGGCCTAGTCGCGGGTAGGTTAATACAGAACGTTCCTAAGCAATACAAGAGTTAGAGACAGACTAGTAAGACCGGAAGATAGTAATGTCAGGCTTAGCGCTATAGGGCAGACTTTAACTAGGGACATTGAAGGATCCGGTCTAAGAGTGAGTTAAAGAAGTAAGGCGTTGGACTACTATTGGTTGTTGTCTATTGCTTTTGAGTTGGATGGACTCCCTTTCTCCCATTTCCATCTTAGAGGTATTGATGTTTAGGGTGAATTCTTTCTTTTAGTAGTCAGTTTTGTGACAAAAGCAAGAAAGAATAGTCAGAATAGTCGTTAGGCGGGACAGGCTTATCTGCGGTGGGGTAGCCCAATCTGTGGCATCAAGGATGCACTTAAGGAGTAGAGACATGGAAGCGGGAGTCAAAGCCTAAGATCCATTTACATTGCCTCTGTTTGTGGAGCTCGTGCGAACCTAAGTGTATAATAATTGATAGAATCATTTCATCTTATATAGGATAACTAAATAAGGCATTGAAGAAAACAGAAAAGATAGAATGAAAACTGTTAGTTATGTACTGAAAGCAAGGGGCCATAGACGTATATGCGGTAAGAGATACTCCAGCTGGCAAGTAAGGATCCGCTGGTTCCAGTAACTACAGTCCGAGAAGCGCCCGTGCCATTCCTTTTATCAGTAGCTGGTTCCCACTAAAACAAATACTAATGGGAATGCTGGTAAGGGATAGCAGGTTCAGAAGCTAATAAGGTAGCTTTGAGATCAGTAGCGGCAGGCCTCTAGTTGTAGGCGCTCTTTCTCTTTGTTTCGAGTCGACTTCCCTGTTAGTAGCTTAATGCTTAGAAGCCCCGGTGCAACTCTTATTGATAGGCGAGAGGGAATCGCAGAAGTAGAAGGCAGACTTTCACTAGGGGTGGTGAGAATGAGATAAAGCAATGAGCTCTAGAAAGCACAGAGAAAGTTTTCAAGTAAGTCTAGTCTTTCTTTTGTGAGCTCAATTCTCTTATTGTATTGTTATTGGGTCCAGTCTGATAATAGGGATTTCGTACTGGTAGCCGGGAAGTCATATTCCAATTCATAAGTAAGGCTCGAACATCGATATAGACAAGGGCAGCTGAGGCATAGAATAGGGCTTGGCTTGGAACCTAATAGCGAGTTCTTATACTAATAAAGGCAAGTCGAATAGTAGTTAACGTTGGGATGGAAATAAGTAGTACGGGCCCCACAAATAACCAAGAATAGAAATAAGTAGTCAGAAAACAACTCACAAGTCGGAATCGAACACAGAGACAAGCTGCCGACAAGCTATAACATATAGTGCGTCAGCACCGGCCGACAAGCTATTTTCATAGTGCGTCAGTGCCGGCCGACAAGCAAAAGAGTGTAGCGGCGCGCCGACAAGCAAAAGAGTGTAGCGGCGCTAGCCGCGCAGAAAGAGTGTAGCGGCGGGCCGACAAGCCGCTAGCCGCGAAACAGCTGACGCACTATATGTTATAGCTTGTCGGCGTGCGTCAGCAGTTTCGCGGCCGAAAGAGTGTAGCGGCCGCTAGCCGCGCAACTCGGTGGTTGCTTGGCCGGCACTGACGCGCTATTCAAATAGCTTGTCCTGACGCGTAACGTTAGCCGCTGACGCACTATGAAAATAGCTTGTCGCCGCGTCACGTTAGGCACTGACGCGCTATATGTTATAGCTTGTCGCGCGTAACATTAGGTACTGACGCACTATATAAAATAGCTTGTCGCCGGAAAGAGTGTAGCGGCGCTAGCCGCGCAGAAAGAGTGTAGCGGCGCGCCAAGAAACACACGTTTCGCGGCCAGAAGAGTGTAGCGGCGCTAGCCGCGCAACTCGGTGGTTGCTTGGCCGGTGTAACTGACGCACTATTAAAATAGCTTGTCGGCCGGTGTAAGACTCTGACGCGTAACATTAGTAGTTACTTGTCGACGCACTATATGTTATAGTTTGTCGCGTCGCCTACTTGCCCTCTTATATAATTGAGTAATGGAACTCTCTTCTTTCAAAAATACTCGCTTTGACGCCACAACGGCTTTGGTATTAAAAACACTTCTTCGTTTTCTCTTTTGTTTTGTATGATTTGATTTGCTTAGTAACAGCATAGATAGTGGAGCTGTGAAAAGATACTTTATTCCTTTCTTTAGTTCAGGATATAGAGAATCGAATCCATAATAGAAAGAGTTGCCGAAACCGGTGCTACACCAAAGCATCAATTTGAATGAAGCGAGAAAACTACAAGGCAAAGATAACCTTCTCACATAATAGATGGCGCCTACACGCAGGTCAATCGTTGATCTCCCATAATTAGGATACCATCTTTTTGGATTCGCAAAATATGTGTATCATTTCATTAAGTATCTGGCGAGCTCAAACGGATTGAAAAAGATTCGAAGCATAACATAACATAATAGAATAGAAATCAGAAATGCGTAATTCCTTGCAATTACAAAGTCCAAGGAAGATTGAACCTTTGCCCCCTTTACTGGTCTTTGAGAGAAATCGCCAAATGTAATGTTGCCAGAGTCACTTGTTTCCATTTCGGTCAAAAGTTCCTTTATGCCACACACATATGATTTGCTAGATCAGGCAGGCCCAACGAGCGGTCCACGGTACAAACTTTGATGGTAAAGACTGGCTGGCAATGTTTTGTTTTGCTTTCCTACTGTGGGTGCGGTAGCCCTGCGGATGGATTCTTTATGAATCCTATCTTAATTCAATGACCAACAAGACCAGACAAGTTGCTCCGGCCTAATACGAGCCTCAGCCGGATAAAGTGGAAGCCCTAAACAGGAGTTTTTTGCTAAGCAGAGTCGTCTCCAGTAGGCAAGCGGGGTAATCCGAACTAGGATAGGACAGTTATTGTATGAGGTGAGGTCTCAGAAAAAGCGTGCGTATGCTATTTTCATTCTGACTTTCATGGCGAGCAGAGGCCAATATTCAAGACACGAAAAAGGGAAGGATTACAATCCGAGTTGATCTCAATTACTTTACTATTATTCAATCAAAGGAGTGTTTTTCATAAAAGTGAGTTGCGAAGGAATCAATTACTGGCCCTTATTTTCTTAAGTAATAAGGCATTTATTATCCTCGAAGACACTTAGCCATGGAAATAAAGAGGAGAAAGCACACCCGAGCTGTAGGTGTGTATAACCTGAAACTCCTTAAGAGTGAAATGTGGCAAAATAAGACCTCTACCCTTATAAGTGAAAGAGCCTCTTTAAACAAGAAGGGAGAGGAAGGATGACAAAAGAAGGACCAGAGCTGGTGGAATCGTAAATAGGGGGTCGGGTTAGTATATAATGAGTTCCGCTGGTTGGTGGGGGGCGTTTACAAAAATACAGTAATAGGCTCTATGGATATAAAATGCAGAGATCTTTTTCTTTTTACGAAGCCCTATCAATACTGCTTACCGCTCCGCGGGACTGCAAAAGGGAATAGAATAGAACTGATGTGTTATTGGCGAGGTAAAGAAATACTCTCTTTATTACCTACCCCGATTCTTATCCTCTGTACTTTGCTCCCTCTTGATTCCACCTGCTTTTGGTAATGAATTGAGCGGGGCCTTAAAGCAATATTTACCAAAACAGGCTCTTTACTTTATAAGTCCAGGAGCTTTCGAGAGGAAGGCAGTTCATAAGTCTGATCAGAAACCCAGTCATTCAGTTCAAATCTAGTATAATAGTTACAAAGTCTCGGGCCCTTTGCCTTCTTTTTCTCTGCTTTCACTATTGCCAGGTTCGATTCGCAGAACCGCTATATTTTCATAAGAGGTAGAATGTCCTTGTGGCGTTTTTCGGGGCTTGAAAGCAGATTGGCAGGTTAGCAAGGACAGTACTCTTCTTGCCTTCCCGACAGCCCAGTAAGACTTATTTCAATCCGAAAGCGTCGTTCTAGAATTCTATGTAATTACGGCCCTTGAGGAGAGCTTACTAGAAAATCAATCCCTCCGGAAAGAACCCGACAGACTGCAAAAAGATGTTCCAAATAAATACCTTAAGCTGGGGAACCACACCACAGGAAACGAAACCTCTACCTGTAAGATTTCTTGTTTCTTAAAAGGGAACAACCTAACTTCCTTCGCTTACTTCGCCTGCTCTGCTAATAAAAGGACTGAACTTCTCTTACTATGATTTATCTTCCTAGGCTCGTTGAGCTAATGCGCAGGGGCAAGCAAGCCTGATTCATGATTTCTTTTCCCGACGGTGATGGCCTATTTCAAGTGATCAAGTGATATTGTTACATGAAGTTCCAATGCACTTTTTAGATTAAACACATATCATTGACTTGCCCCTACCTCATCCATACCTATCAGTCGTTTACAAATGCCTTTCTTAGCTCACAACATTGCCTTCTCATCTCTTTTCCTTTTCTTCTTGCTTTCTCCCTTTCTCATTGACCTAAGAGAGAGTAAGAGGAGTATGGGGCTGGGCCTTGAACCGAGGTCGAAGAAAGAGCCAGCGACTAACAATAGAATGGAAGAAGCAGCAACCTTTGCGAATAAGGAGTCCCGAACCCGCATCCCCATTAACCTAGGGAAGGCGTGGGACTTTCAAGGAAGATGAAAGATAGCAGGGGAACAGAAGGAAGTCAAGTCAGAGCGGAGAGAGAGGGTAAATATCCTTCGCTGTTAGGAAAGCCTATATTAAGGGAACTCACAGCTGATGTGCAGTCTTTGTTTGACCGATCTGAAAGAAAGAAGGAAGACCACATACAAATATGACTTAAGCAAAGTATATCAATAATCAAATAAGGAATTTCCATAGAATTAGCAAGACCAAAATGAAGTGATAAGGGAATTCAACTGGTAGTGGGTTCTAATGGATTCGTTCCCCTACAACTAAGCCCCAAGGCGAGGAGTCAAAGAATGGAGGCGGGTAGAGATAGACTAATAGGTTGCCCACAAGTCTAGGCTCATAGGCAAAATGGTGGAATCGGGAGTACAAGCCTCACTGTTGAGCTAAAGAATGAAAATGAAGCAGCTGGGAACGAAATCAAGAGAGTCTACGAGGTGAACTACAGAATCGAGTTAGGGAGTGCCGGGCCTGTACTTAGATTGAAGCAAAGTGAGACTGAACCTTGTGGCAAGAAGGATCAAACTCAATAGTCAGTCTTGTGTTGTTGGTACGGGGGGGCATTCCGTAAGACTCGTTGATGGGGGCAGTAAGGCATGTGCGTGTACTGGTACTGGTGAATAAGGCGTGTACCACTAAGTTGCATTATGTATCTGAACTAAGAGAATAAGAGCGATTGGTCCAAGAATGATTTTGTGTTGGCTGCATTAAAGTAATACTCCAAAGGTAGGGGCAAGATGTGAGATCTGCGGTTCAATTCCGGGTTGTGAGTGAAAGTCCTGCCGGCATTGTTATCTAAAGGAGATACGAGCTGAGAGACAGTAATGGTAGGTTGAAACAAGAGCATAGGGCTTTAGGACAGTAGCGATAGACTTATGACATAAGAATAAGAGTTTGGTGCTCTACTTCAAGTTAGAGTTTTTCTCTTATTAGGTGGTAGTTGATTCTGATAGCTAGTAGCTTCTTGATTCGATGTTAGGATATAGTCTTGTTGGCAACAGTTTCATTCGATAGTTATACGTTGCGGGATTAGAAGCTTAAATAATCTCTCACTGATACCTCTAAGACTTATACTTGGGACTCTGAATCCAACTCATACATAGTTAAGAAGGTACATCGGACAGTTCATAAGTAATTGAAGGATCCAGCTCGAGCAGAAGAACCCAACTCGAAATACAGAAAACAACTGGAAAGTCCCTCTGTCTTGCCCAAACCTCTTTCCTACTCTAGACAACCTAGCGCCTTTATTCAAAAAAGTCATAATTACACCATCAAGCCAGGATACTAATACTGTGATACGGCCTAATACAAATATGGCGATAAGGACGAAAACTCTTGTAAAGCAAAGAGCGGTGGGCTAACTATGGGAAGACAGAGCGAAAGGCATTAGTGGAATTCATTGTGACAAGAGAAACTGTAGAAGTCAGTAGAGCGGTCGGTAGTGCTCTAGTTTAAAAGCAAGCAAAGTAAGGCTAACAGCTAGTCAAGTAAGCCTGATGAGAATGTAGCAATATTAAGTACTTTTCGTTATTTGTTTACAGCAAAGTTTGTGAATAAAAGCTTTAGCTCACGAAGAAATCGGCATAAAAAGGATTAGCGGCAATACTACTAATAGGAATCGGACTGGGGATAGAGAATACAATTCATGATAACAAGACTGCACTCCGGGTATGATCTATCGCCCATAGGTATATTCATTCCTTGCTCTAAGTCGGTTGTTTCGTGGAGTTATTGTGTAATCATAGAAAGAAGCGTCGGCATAACTCGCTAACGGGAGCTACTATACTACTATAAGGGTTCAAACGAGATACTTACACGAGATACTCTACTTGATACTTGACTTGCATCAACCACAAGCAAGGCTGAGTTGGGCCGACTTACTATACTGCAACCTTGAATCAAATCCTCGCATATGAAATAATAGATGAAATCATCTAGCTGCAACATTATATAAGAGCACATAACATTACCTTTTCATATACTCTACTTTCACTTGACTTCGAGCGCATTAACTTAAGGTTTGGTTTCAAAACTGGACCTTTCTACTGCTTGAGCAACTAAGTAGGGACAGTGAAACTTACGATACTGCGCAACTAATACTGAATTGAATCTAGCTTTACTAATATAGAAGTCATTCAAAAACACAGCTAATATAGAAGTCATTCAAAAACCTTATAAACTAACTTATTACTTTAAGAACTCATTGAGGCACCGCACCGTGTTATCTAAGTTAATACTTCTTAGTTACTAGCTCTTTCGCCTTAGTTACTAGCTCTTTCGCCCTTGTGCGTTCTTGTTCCCTTGTTTGTTTGTTCCGTTGAAAAAGATTCCGCCCACCTAGGAGCTTGTCACGTTGCAAAAAGGGAAGCGTACCATGCGTTTCTCGTACCATGTACTGCTTTTTCTATATAAGCTGGCTTAGAGGATCAGATCTCTTTCTGTTCTGTGAGGAGATACAATCTCTTTCCGGTAGCAGGTTTTAGACCAGGTGCACGCGCTATAAATATCAGAGTACTATCAAGCAAGAGATAACAAGCTATAGAACCATAAGATGCTGGATCAGGTTACCGTGTAAAAGTAAGCAGCGATAAGGGATAAGGGTATAGAGAAGGGGGTAATATTCTCTTTTCCGCATTTCCAGAATCAATCTCTCTTCTTTTCTGCATTTCCAGAATCAATCTCTCTTCTTTTCTGCATTTCCAGAAGAGGTCGGGTCGGGCAAGAAGATCTTAATTACTCCATTTCTTTTTTCCTCTTTTCCTTGCCGCAAGCAGGTTGAATACGTTTGACTGTTGTCGTATCAAGAATAATATCAGAAGCTGTGTCAAAGTCAGCTGCAGTGGGCAAGCTACTGCTGATAAGAATTGAGTTAGTAAAGAGAGAGCCCAACTTCAAAGAAGCAATCAAAGAAGTTGTTAAAGAATATATAAGTCAGCAGTATAAGATTTCCCACTACAAGTAAGAAGTCGACTCGTAGCTCTAACACAGGAATTCGACTACTATCTCTAAGACAACAGCTAGGGATAACGGGGATTGAGCCACTGCTAACTGGAATGCAACTAGTACTAGTCGGGAATCAAACTACTAATAGTGCCGGGCCGGTGCTTACAATGCTTGAGCTAGGAACCCGCTTTACTGTATCCAAGCCCTTCATGGAAGTATGTCGCTACTGCCATTAAGTCAACTAACCACTATTGGACTTAAGTCACTACAGATAGAGCTTTCACCAGTGCCTTCTCACACTTTCTCTTGTATAATACAGATTTGAACTAACGCTAACATAACAACAGTTGAACTCAAAACAAGTAATCCAACTATTGCTGATGAGCCTACTATTCCTTTCTTCAAATCAGTTATTCCGTATAGTAATTCTGTATTGAAAGGTTCTTCCGTTATCTTATATAAGACTGATTAGTTTAGTATCGGCCTGAACTAGTAATAATCAGAACAAACCTAGGAATAGAGAATATGGATACTGCCTATAAGACCTTAGCTACTGACTTGACTTCTACAGTTTCTCTTATGATATGGAACCAAACTAGTGCTTTCCTGCTTTAACCCTGGAGACTTTAACCCTGGGAGACCGGACAGATCCATTTCTATTGTAGTACGAGACCGGACAAGACCAATAGACAGAATTGACCCCACCCAGGCATAAAAGAATGCAACAGTGCCTCTAACGACTGACACTTATAAAGAAAGACACAGGAAAGTAAGCCCAATAGTGAGTAGTAGCAGCCTCATCCGCAGTGTTCGCATTCTGATTTGATATAGTAGCAAAGAATACAAGGTTAAGCTACTAATCTCGAATATGTATTTCACTTACGGGCCCGACCTTCTTTATGCAGCAAATAAGTCTTTCACTAACGTCCCTTTCACTCTGTAGTTGGTAGAGCTGGACCATACCCGTATTTTCGATTCCTAGGTTCGCTCCTATCAGTCGCAGTGTTTATTAGTCCTAGAGACACTAGTAACATCCTATAAGGCAGTAGTCGACTCTGTTAGTTCACTGTCTAATTGGGTGGAATCCCTTGTTCCGTGCTTAGTTCTTACGCGATTCTTTCGTTTGATTCCAATAGTAGCGGTTAACTAGTAGTGGTTGAGTTCCCTGCCCTTGGCTTTAGTCTAGTTGGCATTAGTTCAAAGCTGATGCTCACTGCTTACATTTTGCCCTAAATCCCTGTGTTTGAATCGTAGTCTGCTGTTCCTTGTATCAAATCTGTATTTCCACTATAGGGCTTACACCTATTTGCTTCAATGTAGTATTTCAAATATGAGTCTGCTACTAATAACTCCAATGCTGGAATTACTGATCTTACAAAGCTGTCCTGTCTCCTCTTTATCCTAGTAGGGCACCCCCTAATTAATCCTATTCCAATTAACCTGTCTATTGGCCTGCCGCTACATTCTTCTGGTGCACAAGAGCTATCAAGTGAAATGCAAAAGTGGATAAAGTATGAGTTTAGGGCTAAGGTCTTTCTTATCGGGGTCGTTTTTCATCATCAATCTATCGGGTAGTGTTCGACTATTACTATAAGCTAATGTAATCAGGAATTTCGGAATTCAAAACAGTAGTGTTGGGCTAACCCCCGCGCATAGGAAAGTCAGGAACAAGTACAGGCCGCACCAACTTTGGTTTAACAACAAGGAACGGTAGCTTTGATTCTCTAGCTGGTAGGTGACTCTTTCATTCATATGCTCCTTAGACTGGATGCCGTAACCTAATTATTCTAATACCGAGTTTGTTTCTATGTTCCCTGCACCATATCCTTCCTGTATTACTGATACAACTTGTACCGCACTAGATCGTACCGTACCACCAGCCAAGTAACGTAGTAAGTTACGCGGTAAACACAACTGTCATAATAATAATAATAACAAGTAACTAGGTTTGGTTTACAAGGAAAGAGAAAGTCAAGCCCCACATAAAGAAAAAAGAAAGAATCAGTGGAAAGGCATTGTTACTGCGCAGACGAGGAAGCTCTTTCTTGACGGGGCCTACCTAGCCTAGGAGTTGGGCATAGGGAAGGAGTAGTTCGCTTACTTCTACCCTTGGTTGGAAGAGAAAGTCCCCCCTTTTTTTAGAAGCGTAGAAAGGATCAAAGAACAGAATCTCTTGTGGTGAGCATGGCTCGAGGTTAGGAAACGCACCTCCATCTACGGAGTACCTACTAGAAACTTCTGGAGGGAAAGCCTATACTCCATTGATGAAACATTGGAATCCCCTTCGATTCTTAATTGATTCAATATTGAGATCTCCTTTTACTCTTATTAGTAGTCGGGTCCTTTTACCTCGATGAGAACTTAACGCTCCCGGGACTCATAGCTTCAATAGCAACTCCATTCAGGGCAGAGCGGGGACTACGATAGCTGCTCTCATGTCATGACAAGAGGATTGGATACATACGATAGAACCTTGCGCCTCAAGGCCACTCGCTTCGCCTTTTATACTTGGTCAAGATGTTGAATTAGAGGTCTTGTCAGTAGAGGGGAAAGAAGAAAGGACTGTATTTCAACAAAGCCATTCATTTCTGCAAAAGGGAATGAACCGGGATCTCTATCCGGAATGGATTAGCCACTTAGAATCAACAAACAGGCTAAAACAAGGGCTACTTTACTAAGCTTGAACTTTAGTGATGAGGTCGCAAAGATGGTGCGAGGAAAACAAGATCGTCGAAGGCGAAGGGAAGCCCGGAAGCCGGAAGCGAAGAAAGTGCAGCTATCCACACACAAGGGCCAAGCAACCACCGGCCGACAAACTGCCAAGCAACCACCGAGTTGCGCGGCTGCCGACAAGCTATATATATAGTGCGTCAGTAGCCAAAAGAGTGTAGCGGCGCGCCGACAAGCTATTTGAATAGTGCGTCAGTAGGCCGACAAGCAAAAGAGTGTAGCGGCGCTAGCCGCGCAACTCGGTGAGTTGCTTGGCGCCGCGAAACAGCTGACGCACTATATGTTATAGCTTGTCGGCGCGCGTCAGCAGTTGCGCGGCTAGCGCCGCTACACTCTTTTGGCTAGTTATCGGCACTGACGCACTATGAAAATAGCTTGTCGGCGCCGCGAAACAGCTGACGCACTATATGTTATAGCTTGTCGGCCCTTGGCGTAGCTGACTTTTCTTTCGGCAAAGCTTGCCCCATTCTCATAAGCCCATTCTCACTAGAGCCGTTTACACTGGACCGACAACAGCAGGATTCTTTATACATGCCATAAAGTGTTTTATTGAGACAAAGCAGTTCTTTCTATTGAGACAAAGCAGTTCTTTCCACCTCCCGCGCCGGCCACAGAAGAGCTCATCCAAACCGGAACAAAAAACCTCGTTCGGCTCATCCTGCACAACTAGGTTAAGGTGGTCAAAAGTGACGTAGGCACATTGGACTCAAAATCATAGATATATCATGCCTATCAACAGACTGACTGCAGCTGCACCGGCGAAGTAAACCCAGCAAGCATGGATTATAGCTTATCCATATTAGTACACTTTAGAATTGGCCAGCCCTCATCCATACTCTTTGACCCTTTTATTACTAAGCGCTCTCTTCTCCACGCCCCACTGTGCTATAATGATGCTAGAAGTGCTACATGGACTCTATCTCTTTCTTAGGACTCCAAAACATTCAATCAGAAATGCACCGGCGAAATCAGAAATGCACCGGAACCCTCTATCTACTTGACTCCTTTCTACTCCATATAACAACATATTGAATACAATACCATACATGCGGGGTTCGTTCAAAATGGGAATAACTATAATAAATAAAGAGAAAACAAACCCCTTTAGGAAGCGCCTTATTCAACTTGCCTCTTCTATTTCTTTTAAGAGAGTAAGTTCGTTCGACCTTTTATATCTGCTCCTTAGGTAACCTAGAAAGATGTTCCACCTCTTAGAGCTTAATCCCGCTATTTCACGGAGGACCAGAAGGGCAGGGGCAGGTATCCTTTATGTAGTAAGTGTAAGTCAATCTTGACTTCTTTCCGTTAGTCCGGTTCCTTCTTTCTTTGAGCTGTCTTACGCCCCCTATTCAGATATAAATGGAGATAGGGGTATAGGAGTTTACTACAGAAAAGTCAGAAGTCAGGCGTTTTATACAATGTAGGAGAGACAAAATGCTTATTTTCGTACTATTACAAAAGGGTCAAAAAGCAAGTCCCCGGCTACATGTCCTTTTTCCTTCCCTTGAACGATAGAATCACTATTAGAACAGTCTTGCTTGAGACTAGCCATCTTCTATCGACTCACCTAGAGCTATTTCCTCTCTTCACTGACGCGACCTTTCCATTTTCTTTCCAATCTTAGAATTTGAGTGGAGGGCCATTTATCGATCTGCAAAAGAAGGATGCCTTTCATACTTTCCATACTGAATTACCGTGAAGGTTTGTTACATCCAAAATCATTCTTTCTTAAGAGTGAGCACAGGTTCAGTCTCTCTATCCGTACTTGGGATTCCCTATTCTTTCTTTTATTCCTCCTGAGCTGAGAGATTTCTCTCGTCTCGAATGAGAAACTTTGCTCCCTGGAGTCTACTCAAGGTGGATTTCGGGGACTGGTTGTCGTATTACCAATGGTGCTTATTCTATCTATTTATTCTAGCTGGTCCCCCCGATTTACTAATAGAACGACCTACGGGGAAGTTCTCTTTCTTCGTGCTTATAACATTTATCCCACGCGCCGCACCCCTATTAAGAAAGAAGTGCTCAACCTATCCTCTCGTCATGCAGTCTTAAGTCATGGGCTTTTATGTGTATGCCAGGTCAGTACGAAGGGAAATTGACTAGCAGCCTATAGTTTGATCATCTGCAGCATTTTCTTCTTGTAAAGCGAAAAAGCGATAGGTAAAAAGGAAAGTCCTTTTCCAGTTGTTGTGAAGGATCAGTGCAAGTACCCGACCCGAACGAAACTCTAAAGGATTCCACTATAGCACTGGCATTCTTCACTCTGGGTCAGCCTCTCCTGATCTAGCATCTGACCTGCCCAAGCCTTTGACTAGTTTGTTTCATTCCTCGAGGAACAACACTAGGTGAGCATCGATCTAAACCTCACTCGTGAATTAATTGAACTCCGCTGCCAAAGCCTTATTGTCTATGTCCATTGCCGAGCCTGACTGCTCATATACAGGAACAGGTCGCCCTACTCATTACTTGAAAGCTGGCATTCCTTTCTGTGATTCCACCTCACCTTGATTGAATTCCGATAGATATGACTTCCAATCTATTATACTGGGAAATGACTTATTCTTTTGCTGTATAGTAAAACGGGATAGGCCAAAATCTCAAGTATCAAGGCGGGTATTAAGAAAGAAAATGTGGCTCATAATAATGTAACTAGGACATACAGGATATGGATATTATCAGCTTTGAACTACTCCTATAAGAAGCAAATGCAGAACCGAGGCTTTCACTATTAACTACAAGAAGCGCAGCGCACTATAGGGCATAAAAGAACGGAGCTATTCTTCATAACTGATCTAAGGCTTTCACCCTCCCCTCGATTCTTACTTGCCTGGAGTTAGGTCTTAGACTCTTTACTGAAATTCGAATGTTCGATTGTGAGCCTTATGGGTAGCTAGCTTCAATTGGTAGTTTGCTCTTCAACCTTACCTCGTTAGCTCTTCATCCATTAGTCATAGGCTTCTGATCCTAGCTCTTATTCTTTCATTTAAGTAGAAGTAGGAACTCAAAGGCAAAGGGGGCGCCAAGTAGAAGAGTCTGCATTAGCCCAATAACAACAACAGGATAAGTATATAAGTCAGAAAGAAGCATGGGAACTGAACTCTCCAAGCACGCCTAAGAATCTCGCTACTACTGAAAAGACTGCTACTACTGCCTATGGTCCCTACTTGTTTTTTACTTTTCACTAAAAGGCACTCTCACTGGTAAGACTTGGATTCTATAGCTACTGATTTAGATCTTTGCTTTTACTCTTACTATCCTGTTTCTCTTTCTTCCACTCTATAACTCAATTCTGTGTTTCTATTTCCATTATTCTAGTTTCTTGGTGAAAAAGCTTCTTCAGTAGCAGACCAATAGGCAAGAGCTATAGGCTGACAGCCGGAGCAGTAAGAATGAGGTCGAGGAATAGCAGTTCGATTCCCGTCCTAAGTCGCCTAGATCCATTAGATAGCGTATCGGCTTTGGTAGTAAAAGACTCATTCTGCTTTTGATCTTTCTGCTAATTTCCTGATCCTGATTGAACTTAAGTCTCTATATTGAAGGAATACACCTACCCACATTGAAGGAATACATCCACCCACTTAAGAATATCAAACCACTTAGGAATACTCCTACACATATCAACTTCCTTAGCACAACAAATCATTCCACAACTTCCATTTCTCCTCTGATGAAGCATCAAGCGCTAAATCAGCAGTAAGCAGTTTTTGACTGAAAGCATGATTAGATTCAGTTGGGCAATTCTCTAAGGCGGCCCTTCCCTTGGCTTTGCGTGCTTAGCCTGACCTTCCCTTTGCTTCAAATAAAACAAACTCCTTTAGCACCCCTAGAGCGGATAGTAGAACTAAACAAGCATGTAGTAGAGAAGCAGGAATTTACACTCTTAAGTCGAAGGTAAACTCAAAGAATGCTAATTATGAATGGAACTCAACCGCCTGCCTATCTATGTATCTTAAGATTAAGAGTCGCATAGTAAAACAAAGAATCATACACTGTTTGTTATTTATTGCGCTGAAGCAACAGAATAAAGATCAGGATCAGTATCTGAAGCCGAAGATAGAAAGTTTACTCGACATGGACTACCTCTTTACAAACTTCTATGTGCTCGCAAACCTCACTGCTTACTCGAGAAACACTCGAACAAGAGAAAAGAGATGGATCACCATCAGCAAGCAAAGGTTTAGGTATATCAAAAAGGGTGGGTAATCTTAAGATATTAGATGGACACTCCATTCCTATGGGATATGTGATATGCTCACCAAATTCCATAAAGTCGATGTTGCGAGATAGAGAGCCTACTAAGCAATCTGAATTACGAAAAGATTTTCCTGGTGGACTGGACTCTGTGCTAATATCTTATCATCCTGGTTGACTCGTCGCAACAGGTCCTGGTGCTTGTGTCTAAGGCGAGCTAAGTATCCAAGTTGAGGCACTTGTCAGGTCAGGTCAACAGCAAGTATCAAGTATGGTTAAGGTGCAATTGAAAGTCGAGTTCTAGCGTGAAAGTGTTATTCTAGCGGAAAAAGTAGAAGATGTAGTTTGTGTTTCAGTTGAAGTAGAGTCAGCTTGAGAATGTCCTGTTCTTACTTAATCCCGAGTTTCATCCTAGTTTCTCGATAAGATGCTCGATCAGATGAAAAAGAAAGAGAAGAAATCAAATCCACGCTTCCTTAACCTCGACACGCTCTTCAAATGCATTATACCTTATAACAGTGACCTGAGAAGAGTAATAAGGATCTTTGCTTTCTTATGGTTATGGGCCTCGCAACAATACCTACACCTTCTTATGCCCCGTAATCCACTGAAAGTTCTTAACCGCTGAATAGATACCTTACTGCATCTTCTCCAGCGGATGATCCTGTTTATTCTCGACTTGTCACTTGTAGCTTACTTGACAACAAAGGGAAAACTTCTCTCTTATTGAGCACTAGGTATAGAAGTAAAGAATAATATTACCTGACTTTCGCCAACACCCGGAATTGATACTTAGCCTGTTCATGATACTTATGCTGCCAGATCCTTATTCGAATTCTGATCTCGTGTAGACATTCACTTTGTTTGCCCTTACTCATTTACTTAGCGCTGAAGAAGTAAAGACAATCAGACCTTGTCGTAAGACCTATGTTCGTGCTTCAATTCGCTAACGCTACTTCTTATGGCAAGTGAAACTCTATCACTTATTTGCCCGGCGCAAAAGGGCTTATGCTAGTTCTTTCAATTGAGGGTAATAAGGGCACTTTGACACTACTGAATCACTTACCGCTGAATAAGATAGGACAGGACTATAAGTTGAGTTACCAACCCAAAGTAGAGGTCTGTCTGAATTAGAAAGGTACAACTTGTATCGGTTCGGGCTCTAAACTATTATGAAACGTAAACTAAGCTCAATGACTCTTATGGCGAGACTCATTGATACTAGGAAATAGCCCTTAGACTGCTTTTTCGCCTAAGATATTGATGGTTCACTTGCTTATGAACTTGTTGATAGTAGATGGTAGAATAGGGAATAAGCGCGAACTACCTCTGATCTTTATTCTGAGTCAGATCCCCGGATCTAGCTTCTTCTCTTGTATAACAGCTTCTTCTTTAGATCCTCTGTTCATGCATCTGATCTTGTCGATGTAGACTTTCCTTATGCAGATTATTCTCCTGTCTTTGATCTAGACCTTTCCACTTATTCTTCCTATGTTGCGTACTCTGGCTTTGAAGCGCTAACACTAGGATCAGTTAAGCTTCCAGAATGGAATCTAAGAATATATGTTCATAGATTTGTATAGAAATAAGTACGAGAGTACACTCCAAAGCTTGAAAGGGAGGCTGAAAGTGAGGTTGAGGTCGGAAAAAGAAAAGAATAGACACCCGCTCAATACTTGAAGAAAGAAATAGGGATAGGGATCCGACTACTGCTTATCATATCGATACTAGAAAAGGGGAATGGAGTTCGAAAGTCATAATTGGAGTAGTTGGATTTGTTGCTAATAGTAAGAGTAGTCCCATAAGTGAATTAGTAGTCCATATAGTAGTTAATAGTAGTCGACAAGTAACGTATACAAAGTAATGGTACCAAACCAATCTACTGAAATCAGAAATAGACTACCGATAACAAGAGGAAAACTAAGAATCCGGAATCGGGCTTACTACTAACAGAATGGAACCCTGGCATAAAAGAATGCAGCAGTGCCCCTAACAACTGAAACCGCTGCTAACAGGGCCTCCACTCACAAATGGGAATGTATACACCATAAACGGAATTCCACGGCTAACTCCTATTCTTAATACTCTGTCGATCAGTCACCAAGCGGGATACCTATTTCTTCTGTGACTCTGCTCCCAATGCCTATGCCTATGTTTTAGTATAGTATACCTTTCCGAGCTGTCATTCGCAGCTCAGCATCGCCGCAGCCAGCTGTTAAGACAGCCTGCAGCTGACCTCGCTTCCAAGCCTGCTTCTAAGAAATCCATACAAGAATACAGGACATAGTCATTGCTTCTAAGACTGAACGGAGAAAGAGGGCCTTAACTCGAAACCCTATAATCCAACTAACGATGATCAGAATTGATCTGTGGGGCATATGATACTGACCCAAGAATGGATACTAACGCTTACCCATAAGGATGCTGACACTACTATCGGAATGTCACTACTGATGGAAGGGATGGACCTAGGGCATACAAGACAAAAACCACTGCCTAACAGGCTTACTACCTGGATTCTTTCCGACTATGCAACTAAAGCTGCCTTTACTTATCTACTTATCAACCGCCG
This sequence comes from Ensete ventricosum, assembly GCA_029747655.1. Taxonomy (NCBI): domain Eukaryota; kingdom Viridiplantae; phylum Streptophyta; class Magnoliopsida; order Zingiberales; family Musaceae; genus Ensete; species Ensete ventricosum. Next base: position 85,346 of record JAQQAF010000047.1, on the reverse strand, counting down.
CCAAGCAACAACGTTGCGCGGCTAGCGCCGCTCCACTCTTTCTGTTGTTATACGGCGCCGACAAGCTATTTTAATAGTGCGTCAGTGCCGGCCGACAAGCTATTTTAATAGCGCGTCAGTGCCGGCCAAGCAACCACCGAGTTGCGCGGCTAGCTACTGACGCACTATATGTTATAGTTTGTCGCCGCGAAACTGCTGACGCACGCCAAGGGCCGACAAGCTATTTTAATAGTGCGTCAGCCGTGACGCGGCTAGCGCGCGGCGCCAAGCAACTCACCGGCCAAGCAACCACCGAGTTGCGCGGCTAGGGCCGCTACACTCTTTTGGCCGCGGCACCGCTGACGCACTATATATATAGTTTGTCGGCCCGCCGCTACACTCTTTTGCTTGTCGGCCCGCCGCACTGCCGCGTAACATTAGTAGTTACTTGCCCAGCCGCGGCACGCCACTGACGCACTATTCAAATAGCTTGTCGGCGGGCCGCTACACTCTTTTGGCTAGGGTGATCTGGTGTTAGTCCCTGTAGTAATGAGCTCAGTAGGCTCATGATCTAGCATCTTGATTGAACAATAGGGCCCAGGCTCCTGGCTTAAGGAATCCATCTACTACTGGAAAAGTTGATCCCGCGACTAACTTAACTAGAAGAAATCCCCTACTGCATCAGAATCCACTACTATTGGAAAGAATGCGTAAGGGTGCGTCTAATCCTTGTTCTCACCCCGGGATATCAATACATGAACTCAAAACCGGTATTCCAACAGGAACTGCCCTTAGGACAGCCACTTTAGCTGTAGCAGGCTTCAAGATATAGGCCCGGAACAATAAATGTTCAAAGGTTGAGCCGGCGATTACAATTAGCCTACTTCTCCTTCTTTCGCTACTTAGGCACGTTATAGTTGTAGCCTTTTTGCTCCTATGGATAGAGCTACTGGGAATGCCATCACTTCCACTCAAGCTGGTACATTCAATGGGACTTCCCACCTCTACATCTATTCTCAATTCTGGGACATATACTTCCACTGATATGGAATCCTATTGGGACTAAAAAACGAACTACATCTCTAACTACTACAACTGCAACTGCCACAGAAACTAGATGAATGGTTGGCGGCCTAAGGACTGCAACGTTTTCGCTTTCCCACTTTATTGCCTGCACCCGCATGAAATGCAACTCCCACGGGCTTGCTGGAACTTTATGAAACGGAACATGCTTCATCAGCCAGCTTTACTAAGCACATAAACTATAAGGGTTGTTTCGCCTTTTTCTGCAATTGAATTGGCTTTTGTTTAGATTTGATGTCTCCCACTGCAAATCCAAGCTACGGGAGGAAGGAAATAACGAGAATAAGTAGCTATCGGCGGCAGGCTGCTTTCTTTTTAGGGAGTAAAGGTGTGACGCCTTGCCTAAAAGCCAAAAGAAGCTTTCTTCGTTCCAAACCAAAGTTAGAGCGGAGCCTATATTAAAGAAGCGGAAGGATCAATCAGTGAACTAGAGAGTAGAGTAAGAAAGCGATGTATTAATAAGCCTGTTTGGAATTAAGTCTGCAGTGAGGAGTTAGGTTACAAATATGAAACTTATACTTCTATAAGTGATGCAACACTCCATAATTCTCTCTTACTCTCTTTGGGGGGCGCTTATTCTATTGATTGTTGAATACTCTCTATATAGCCCAGATAGCACGGTGATACATGGTCATAGATAGCATGGTCATAGGACAGAATAGATTCAACTCACTGCTTACTCACTCATTGAGTAACTTAACCATTAATTCAAAACTCTCTAACGCACCACTCACGTAGGCCCTCTATTGCGCGTAAAGAGGCAGAGGTGGACTCGCCGATCTCAAGCAAGATTCAATTCATTACGGTAGTCTAGATGGATTCACTGAAATGATGAACTGAAAGTAGAGGTAAGGGCGGGCCGAACCTTCGGTTCCCTGAAATTCTTGGAACGCATGTCTACATGTTTGTAATATGACTTGTTTCTATGCTAGAGTAACCAGATGTATTCAATTCTGAAATTCAAACGAAAAGGACTGTTTTCCGCTTACGGAATAGGAAAAAGTGGATCTGGAGTTGTGAGTTCAGAAGAGAAGATTGCTTGTTCCCCGAGAAGTAACCCGACGCACCCCTAAACTGCAAAGATCATAGGCACACTCCTACCCTAAACTTTGATTCAATCTGACTCATCTACTCATCTATTCTATTTGATTCAATCTGACTCATCCACTCGTCTATTCTATAAGTGCTCTACCTAACCTCACTGCGAAACTCTACAACACTATCATCACAAGTACGGCCGGCATAGAAGGAACTTGCACGAGGCCGAGACATGGAGGGAACTCGCTTGGAAATGTTCTGCTTGCTAACATAGCATAGGAGCACTCCGAGATGGAAGAGCAAATTGACTTCTTTTTTCTTTGGGGTCAAAGGGCATAGAAGGGAGGCCATTACTTCTGTAGCAATAATGAGAAAAGATTCTCTATCTAATAATGATAAAAGAAATCTATCTACTAATAATGATAAAAGAAATCAATCTATCTAAATGAGAGAGTGTTTCACTTCACACTTTCTTTCTTATTTGCTACATTTCTTTTCTCTTGGGCTTGGAGATTCTCTCTCTTCCCCTTTATTCTATCTAATGCCGGCACAATCTTGTGAAAGAGCATCTTAAGGATAACAACTATTTGAGGAGAAGACAGATGGAGGATACCTGCTTGCTATACCAGAAGTATAGAGGACGTAAGCTTTGATGGGCCAAGCAACAACTAACGGCGGCGCGCGTCAGTAAGCAACTACTCTCGCTCTTAAGCTCCTGATCCCAATGCCCTATTCCTTGATTTAGTATTCTCAAAACGAGTTAATGGGTTCACACCACAACGGACAAAGTCACTTCCAACAATTACACGTTGCTCAGAGATTTCATAATCCAGCAAACACTTATCGCCAATGTGCAGGCGAGCAGCATCTCTAGCTTCCCTGCTTAGTAATCCCACTGTGGCTAAACTCTTTGGTTTCTTTCAAAGATGTTCAAGGGCTAATTGAGGTAGAAATTCCATACTATGAATTCCCATTTTGATTGATTTGGTGGTAACCCATTGGGATACCCATTTGGACGAGCAATCGCTACTTCGTTCTCGCCTTTTAGTGTGCAGGGCTTGAATCATCCATAAAACGCCTATTCCTGGGTGCCAAGCTTGTGTGAAATATCTTACTTGTCTTATTCCCGTAAGTGGGTGAAAATCCAAAAAGTGCAAATAATTGCAAAGAATTTGGATATTGTCTCAGTACTTGTGGCTAGTCCTCTTATATGGACTTTCCCCCTCCTTAAGGATGCTTTCCACAGAAGGTTCTATCCTTCGATAGTAAAAGCTATGTGTACCGAACGGGAAATCTAGACTCGTAGGCCGCTTCAAGCCCATGATACAAATATTGAAGTAAGAAGAAAGCAGTTGATAACCCCGGTCGGACTTGGTGGTAAGGTAGGAGCCGAATAGAAGGCGGTAAGAGGAATGAGCGGGTAATAAAGAGATTGGAAAGATTAGATGAATGTATTGACGTAATGTAATATAGTATACCCTTACCTTAAGCAACATCCAAACCTAGAAATGAGAACACGCTCATCAAACGGAAAGAATGGAGAAATAGGAGGCGGGCTAAGCCCGAATAGCCTCTTCAAAAGCATGATGTATCGACTTACTATGAATAATGCGAGCTAGCATTTGGGGCAAATGTCTGTAGATATGATACCTCCAGGTCAGAGATGGAGAATCCCCGTTTTGTAAATCTTGTAAGACCCGTATGCTTAGTAGGAGGGCAGTGACTCAATTCCTCCTCTACCCAAGCGTTTCTTGCTTTCTTTCTCGCCGAAGGAATGTATAGAATAAAGGCGGTGGCGAATAACAAAAAGTAAAATCAATCTTGCTTGACCAGTTCGTCTAGAAGTCAAGGGAAGAGTTTTCAAAAGGAACCTGCTCCTAGGGGCTTCTATAAATAATGGCTTTTGGCCTTCGTATGTGGTACAGCATATATAGTCGTGAGATGCTCTACTTCCTCTTGTTCAGTTATGATTCGCGCCCGGTTTCAATTGATTCCAAAAGGGGGGTTTCTATTGCCGGCGTTGCTTCCTTTTCGCGAATAATTCCATCTTGAGAAAGAAGGCCTTGTGGGGCATCTACAGCAGCGCCAAAGAAGGAAGATAGAAAGCATTCTTTGTAGACTAGCACCGCTCACTTAAGGTTTTCTACATAGAGTGTTTTCTTTAAGGGCCATAAGCTTTGAATCAATATGCGTTGGTTCCAATCCGTATCTCGTTGTTTGGGTCTCGAAATTCGACTCTTTTCAGGAGACAAAAGAGCAGAGCTGATAGAAATGCTAATTATATAATGTAATGGGATACTAAAAAAACGGAAATAAAGACTTGTGCCCATTGTAAAAGATTCCTTTGTGGGTTTTGCTTTTGATTCTTCTTTACTCGAATCAACAAACCTCCCATTCAGGACAGAACTCTAAGGATCTATCCTATAAGATTTCAAATAAAGAAACTGCCAGACAATAGTGAAGTACGCGCCTTAGGGCCGATCCCAGTTAAATAAGAAAACGAATCCGCGCCCACTAGTAGAGTATCCTTTATCGATCGGAACAAAACTCGCAAAAGACACTTTGAGTGAGCTGCGCTATACATAAGACTAAGGGACCCGCCCGAATGATACGATCAGCAACTTGATAATAGGATCAAGCTATGATGTGATCAATAACTCTTCTCCTAGAGTAGAATCCCTCAGGGCGCCCTAAGCAACCGAAAGATTCTGAATAAGGGTAATCCTAAGGGCTATACCACCAAAAGGAAAGAGAGGACCGATTGATACCAATAGCAAGATGCATTTCTTTTTAGACTTTCCGGGAGGTGAGAATAGTTGAAGATAATAAGATTGGAATGAAATACCTGACTTTATTAAGTGCTTTCTTTTATATGAGTAAGCCCCTTCCCTTAGGAACAGAAGTATACACAAGGTGGTAATTTCTCACAATTATTCACGTTCAACTCCACTTCAACCGAAACTGAGTAACATGAGTTCTCCCCTCTCTTCCTAATGGAGGCACATACCATTTTTGTAACAGTGTATGGATAATCTAAAGTTCTTATGTCTTTGTTTCTAAAAAGGTTGTGTCCTTTCTACATATATAGAAATTGGAGTCTTTCTTTCTCTCATTACAGCTATCGCGGTGAATTGTTACGATGTGTGCCTCCTTCTAGATAAGCTGCTCCCGGCTTTCACTCTGGGCGCAGGAGCAATATAGGCGCTGGCGATCACGGAGCTGCTGATATGTCTTAGCAACTGAGGAGGGAAGCAGGAGGCGGAGGCGAAGATTACACTGCAAAAGGAAAAGCGATTCTCGTCAAAAAGCACATGGCGATAAATATACAGGTTCGAAATTGGAAGGATAGAGTGTCATAAAATGAAGCGAGGGAATCAATTCTTCTATAGCAGCTTGCTGGAGTGCCTTCGAAGCCTTATCAATCAATTTCGAAATGCAAAAATCCTTCCTTGTTTGTGGATAAAGAAACCTATGCGCAGCTATCGTGGATAAAAGCGTAAAACCTATATGCAGCCATCTTCTTTTATATCCATACACCCACCTCGCAAGCTGTATATTAGGCTTATTTAAACATAAGTTGCCTCACCTTGACCTTAGTTGTTCACATCTGTGATAATAAGCTGACTGTCTCTTTTCTTGTCCTTAAAAGGTTCTACTCATAAATGCAGTAAGGTACTCTTTCTTTCTACTTGGTTAGGCGTGTGTCTCTTTCTTAAGTTGGGCATAAACCGAAAAACTGACAAACCGATGCGCGTCGAAGGATGAAAGTACTGGAACCACATTCTGAATGATGCGTCAGCAAATCTAGGCATTGACTGGTTGGTTGGAATATGGCAAAGTAAGCACTTGGTTGTACATCACTTGGATTAGAAAATGGGTATTCCCTTTGAATTGAATAAAGTAAGATAGTTATGATCAACTTGAATAAAGTAAGATAGTTATGATCAACACCGTCAACAACTTAGATAAACGAGACCCGACCTGACTGACCTACTGCTTAAAAGAAAGAGAAGAAGGAATAAAGCTGACCCATAACAGAGAATCGTCACAACTTCTGAACAAGGGAATCATACCTTTTTTGGAAGCAGAGGATAATACACCGTATTTTGGAAGAACAATCCAGAGCAGAGCAGACTCCCGCCTTACCTTACCTTGGAAGCCCAGGAGCACTCTTTCGCGGTCGATAGCCGGGCCCAGTTGGACAATGCTAGCCACCTCACTTAGCCCTAGATCGGCTTTTCTTTCACTTCCCACACATGAGAAGCAGGCCCACGTAGATAGATGTCCCATATAGCAGGGTTTAGTCGAAAAGGTAGGGGTTCCGGGAAATCGGAGAGGAGCTTAAAAGAAAGGAGAACCAAACCAATAAGTTATTGAGGAAAGAACAACTAAATGAATTCTAGGTAGGTTAAAGGATCCTTAATAATGAGAAATAGGCCGAGACAGCGCCAATAAGTGCGAATCCTTAGTGTTGTTCTGTAATAAGAGAAGTGGCAACCCTCGATCGATAGCCTACTGGTGTATATAACGTAGTGAAAACACTCTATGGAAAAAAGCCAGATAGAACAATAGAATAGAAAAAGAAAGAATGTGTGTTCATTATCTCAAAGTACAAAAAGGGCAAATGCCAAAGGCAAAGGACTAGGTTTCTATGAAGGGATTGTCACAATTACCTATATACAGAAAGAAATGATTACCTATATACAGAAAGAGAAAGAGGAAACCAACCGATAGACTTCAACACGACTGAACTCGTTGCTTACGAAAGTGCGCCTTATAGAAGTCCTGGCATTCAGGATTAGGATCACTCTTATGCTTTGCAGAGGAGGTTAAGTATTACCAGGCCCTGTCCAGATTAGTGGAAGGCATCACATTTTTCATAAACTCCGCCTTTCCTTAGAATCGAAATCTAGGGTTGTCGTATGGGCAAGCGCCGCTACTGTATTTGATTTGGACTTTCCTTTCTACAAGCCTTGCTTTCCTGCTTCTGATAATGTCACTACTGCACTGCTGCATTAATGTAAGCAAATAGAATAAGGTATTTCATCCGTTGTGTCAGTGTGAAGTAAACATCATTCTTTTTTCTGATGGGAAACATCACTCTCATGAGGCCAGGTGCCCGTGCCTTCGTCCAAAGAAAGGAAACTGCGCCCAATGACTTGATGCCTGTGGTCGATGAACTTAACTAGTTGGAATCAACTACTACCTTATTTATTAGAATCAGAAAATGTTGAAGCAAATATCATACTGTTAGCTGGTTAGATCGAGAGTAATTGTAGACTAAACTTGTTCCCGAGATATATAGGCTGATATAGCAAGGAAGGGAATGCGAAAACGGAGCATAGGAATCAAAGAAGGTAGGGTAAACCTCTCTGGTAGCGGTGGAAGTTTGGTAGCCCAGTAAAGTAATACTAGAAAACATAGAATAAGGACTAGAAGTAAAAAGGGAGTAAGCCCAACAATCGAACTAAAGAATCCCGATCAGCGGTTAAAGAAAGAAAGTATAGATAGTGAAGCCCCATAGAAAGGAGAGATAGACCTCGATAAAGGGAGTGTTGGGCCGCCAAGCAAGAGCGCCTTGTCAAACATTTCTGGATTTCATCTTTCGAGCTGTAAACAACGAATTCTTTTCCATTGAGCTCTCTTGTATTGCAACTGCTTAATTCAATTGATCTATTACTTATGTGCATGTTCTATAATTAAGTGCCCTAGAAACGAAACTCCGCCTTAGCACGATATCTTGTGTTGGTACAGTTGATCTTCCGCCCATACAATGCTGCATTTCTATTATCGAGCACCGAGTCCACCAGTAGAAGTCATTGAATATCCTTTTTTCATATATAAATAAGATAGGAGTGTAATCAAGCATTGCTTAATTTGACTGATGCGCAAAAAGGAATTGAGAAGTCACCCAGGAAAAAGGAAAACCCGGACTTGAGACGAAACCTACTAAACCGGGGATTCAAGGTCGACCCCGCAACACAAGCACCCAATACGGAAGCTGAAAAAGGTAGTTGAGGCCTCTTTCTCGTCGTCTAAGCCATAGTAGTAAACATATGGAATGGAACCCTATGTTGCCGTCTATCGGCTCTTATAGTTTCTTTTAGCCCCATAACCATAGACCTGTAGGCTCCTACTCCTATAATACTCATTTGATTCTAGAACTCAACAAGCAACAGAGTTTAGGCAGTAAAGTAATAAGTAGCAGCCGTTTCGAAAGCAGGGTGCCCATCTTATATTATCTTAGACTTTCCCGGCGAAGGGGAAGGGATAATGTGTTAGCTTACTTTCCAGCAGGTATAGAAGCGAGTAGAGACACTGATCCTGATCTTTCTACTCAAGAACTACTTGCTGCTCCGAAGAAGGACATTCTCTGAGTCAAAAAGGCGTAGAAAGGAAATGGGATCCGATTTAGGGAAAGATGCCGACACCTTGAAGCTTTATTTCGACTTCCCTCCGCCGGATCTCTTAGTTGGACTATATGAGGAAAGCCATAAGCTAAAAGCATCGAACACGCTTTTAGTACTAATCCAGGGTGCCGTTAGCATAAGAGGGGATCATGGTCGAAAGAGAATATTGTGATGTTAGGTCTTCTTTGATTAATGGGAAAGCCAGTCAAGTTGGTTCACGAGTGATTTAACGAGGACGGGATGAACGTTACGTTATTTCTTGACCTGTGTTCACTCTTTTCTTTAAAGAAAGCTTTCTTTAAGGACAGGAGGCTTAATAAAAGTGCTTTCGGCCTTTCCAATTGACATGCAGCTTCTCTTCTGAATAATGAGAAAAGCACTATAACTATACTAATCCAGTCATCCGCTGTGCCCTTTGCACTTCCTAATGGGAGACTCTCCTGGGACTTGACTTGGTTTACTCTTCCGTATATGAGAAACAATGAGCACCAGCTTCATTCACAAGAGAATGGGATATTCTCGAAGTCTGCTAAGAACACAGCGGATTAGAGGGTACAATAGGTTTTACCTTTTGAATAAGCCGGTTGTATGTTCCGGCGGACGTGGACCTCTTTCTTCTTTCTTTGAAAAGCCAGCCCTCACGCGCCGTACAGCAAGGTGGCGTGACTCTCTTTGTTCGATCCCCAGAAGCCCTAAATAAGTCAGGAGGCAATAGCGGACGCGGATCATCCCATGCCTGCCGTATAGTATTCGCTTGATTTTGAAGATTGGATTTATGGAATTGATTTGAGTAGTAGGGAAACTCGTCTAATCTTCCTTATGCCTATGTTCAAAACGCAAATGAGTATTTATTCCCGCGAGAGCCCCGTACAGAGAGAGGATAGGCTGGTGATTGGGGTAAGTGCAAAGGATCAAGCGCTTTGACAAAGTCCCCTACCCTAGTTGGGTTTGAGAGCCTGCCGTATGATGGGTGACTTTGTTGCACGGTTCAGGGAGCACTTTGAGTCTGCGTTGGTGCATAGAAGCCCCCACTTGAAAGCAGGAAAGAAGCGGCTCTTCCCGCGGTTCCGTCAGCCAGGTTCTATTCTATTGATCTAGTCCCCTTCCCAACAGTAGTACCTTGTCTTGGGGCGTCTTTGGCTTTACGAGAGAAAGCCCGTCGGAGAGAAAGCTGGAGGAGGTAAGCTCAATTCGACCCGGAGCATGGATTCCCCATAATTAATAGGCTAGCGCAATTGCCTATCCTGTGCTCGATAAGGGTTAGCCCCTTCCTTTTCCAAGTGAAGCATGACTGAACATCTGAAACTCCTAACTGCAGCGGAAAAGACTCCTAGTAGGAAGTGCTTTCGACCGGCTTACCCTATTTCCCCTTCCTTATACCTGCTACATTTTCTCTTCTATTCTATTATATATCCACATTTTCTCATATCTATTACTCTCATATCCATTACTTCCATTATCATATCTTATATCCCTATTTTCTCATGTCTACATTTTCTCTTAGATTTATATTACTCTTCACTTCTTCTATTACTTCTATTATGTTACATTATATGCTATTATATGATATAGTGAGATCTGACTGTTTGCCTACCGGCTAATATATCCTTATCTGATCTCTTACCCTTGCCTTTTTCGCATAATTCTTTCCTAATATGTGCACGGGGCTCTACTCTACTACGTCATATCTGGAATAACTCTCAATCAATCTCCCCCTGGCACATTTGCTTTCTTTCGCGAACGAATCCATACCATCTTCCTTTATGTGAATGTTACTATCAGATCGTGATTGGGCGACGAGCAGGACCCTGTATCAACGCCCGAAACAAGCAAGCAAAGCAGCTTCACATGCCCGCTTATGCACGAGACGAGGAATTCCACATTTGTTTGTTGTAGACATAGATGTTTGATTAGAAAAGGAAGAGGCCGGTACCAACGAATTTCTCTTTTCTCATTTCATTATACAGAAGTCTTTTCTCATTTCATTTATAAGTCTCATTTTATGCTTAGTAAACTAATAGAATCCGACCACATCTCCCACTCCAGGTTCTATCAAACCAGACAGGAATACCTGCAAATGAATAGCTTACTTCCGCAGGCATAGAGACGATAGGCTTTCTTTCCAGTACTATGTCCACCTCCAATAGGCTTTCTCTCCAGTACTATGTCCACCTCCCGGTTATTCATACTTTATTCATCCATAACGGAATTCCGGTTAAGAAATGTTAATCAATATTATTGACTTTATTCATCCATACTTTTGTATAAGCTTTTTTGAAAAAGGAAGGCCATCTATGGGACTCTCCACTACCCAGATGAAAATGAAATAATTCACCAAAGATCCTTTTTCTTTTCTAACTAGGAGAGTAAGCAAGCTAACGGAAACGAAATTCCCCCTGATAAAACCTCCTTTTCTTTTCGTTCGACTGAGGTGGAGCAATCTTCACTTTCAACGGAATATACCTAAAAGATGTTTTTCTGCCTTTCCTGTGTAGACACCTCAATGAACTCATGTGGACTCAGCCCGAGGACAATCTCTCAATCAAAAGCTGGAGAGTCTAGATTGCATATCAGAAGTGGCCCTCACTCGAATGGATAGAGTTTTGTGTAGGCGCACTAACTGGTCAGGGGGCAAAGAAGGGTTGAAATTCCCACAGAGCACAAGGGAGAAATCAAAGAACCAGCCAACTAAATACTTTCCGTGAGCATAAAACTCCTATATGGTCTTTACCGCTTGCTTGGTGACCTCAACCTCGCCTATCCTCTCGAAGCAGCTCTATGGTTTCCGCGGTATTACACTGGAGTGACATCCAGCTTTTGATCATATGAGGCATTCTACGGCTTATGAAAGTACTAACTTCCCTTGAGATTTCTATTCTATTGGTTTATCAGTTCAATTGTAATCTATTCTTCCCCTTCATTTTCAAGTAGTAACCACCCACACCTTTATCTTCGTGCTCGATTCCTTGTTGGTGTTTGATTGTCGAGGCTGGGAAGACATAATCATAGGTGTTTTGCCTTCAATTCGCTGTCAGACCTACCGCGAATGTTTACCAATGTTGACCAGTTGGTACTTACTTTATTTCGTTCAGCCCGATATCAAATCGAGACAATGACAACAACGGTTGCAGAGGTCGACAAACATAGCAGACATCACATGAAATAGGATGTGAGAGGGAAAGCAAGCAAATAGGATGTGAGAGTGAAAGCGGTCAGTTGCCGATGAGAAATCCGCACTTTATACACGCGCGACCTCCCATAACATATTTCAAGGGTGCCGTCTGGTTGTGCGTACCATCATTGGGAAGACAGCGTCACATTTTTCCTCCCTTTCCTTATCTTATGGTCTTTCTCCCTTTTCATATCCTTATTAAATGCTTCACTCTATACTTGCAGAATGGAATGAGTACTTTTTAGAGCACTAGACACAGAATTCAGTAATGATAACGCTTCTTCTCTCGTAGACAACTAAGTGAAAGGTAAAACTAAGCACCCCATTCTGGAAAGGCGAGAACAGAACTCCAACCAGCATAAACTAAGGCTTTCCATAACAAGCAGTTAAGTTAACAAGGGTAAGATGTTAGACTCAAATGCACTATAACAGCCGATGGTTACCTTAATTGTACATTTTGCCATAAGATGAAGTTAACCCTATGTGAAACTTAGCAAAAGGCCTTATTGTCTGTCCCGCCATGTGCTTCATTCCTCAAATCTTACCTTTCGAGTAGAACAGGTACGTAATCTGGGGTTATTCTGAATTTGATGCTTTCCATTCTAATATTAGGTAGGGTAGGGTGACAAAACAGAATGGAATTGAGCTATACAACACCATATAGAAAGAATTGCGACTCCGTTTCGCTTGGAAGACCTACTGAACTAAAGACAGATTCACTCTCTACCTACACCTACGGGATACGCTTTTCTGCGTGAAGACAGATTCACTCTCTTCCTCATCATGCCAAACCGGAATTGAATGCTCTCTTTCGCCGAAGAAAAGACAAATAGATTGTTGAGTGCTTTTGAGTCCTCGTTAGTACAGTGCTTGTATAATCCTCTGCTCTGGGTTGTTATTCGGTGTTATAATCAAACACTAATAAAACATTTATATAATTATGGATAGATCTTCCTCACTTTACGCCTGACGCTTATGTTTACTTTATCTCTTCCAATCCAAAGAGACTTGACTCGTGCTGTGCAAGTATATTTTATGATGACGAAGCAATTGATTCTTCCGTAGAATTAGTAATGGAAATGAGTGACTCTCGGTTGTAAATAGGATGGATCTCCTCTCCTTACCTCCTTATCCTTACTTATAGCTTTCAAACTGGAAATATGAGAGAATATTGTTGTTCTTGTCTCGACACTATGATTAACATAACGGAGAGCCTCTACTTTGATTAATAAAACAGCCAGCCTCGGTTTAGGGGCATGAAGGAAGGGAAGAGAATGACGGGATATACTCTTTTTTACCTTGGGCCCTATTTGAATTATGAAAGATAAGAGACAGCCTCTTTTCTGAAAGACAAGAAAAAGCCCCTTCCCTGTATTTTGGAGAATTGTTAAGAACCCTATAGGAGTAATATGAATCTGAGTTCCTTAGCTTAGCCGATGCAAGCTTTGGAGACAAAGGCAGGAACAACTCGCTAACGTGAGCAACTACTCCACTAATTAAGCGCTAACGAGAGTTCTCTGGCCTGGCACAAAACGTTTGAATTCCGTAGCTTTGTTCCACTCATTTCGACAGTATTCAGTAAACCCATACTATATTTCCATTGAATCTGACCCTCACACACAAGGGTGAACTAACTCACTAAAGCAATAAGGGGTTCTGAAATCAAAGCAATAAAATGAGGCCATATTCTTTTCTTTTGCGACATCATAGAATTGAGGCAATAGGCGTGACATAAATAAGTGTTCATAGCTTGTATAGATTTATTTGAACTTCCCTCTTTAACTCCTGACTTTCATAACCACTAGCTAGAATATTGGATTGCTGTCGGCGTCGGCACCCTTCACGTAAGCACTTAGGAGTTCCATTTGCGCCTCTGCTTGTTGAATCCATCTTGCACTTGTTGAATTCATATCGGCCAGCCTTTCTTTTCTATACTGAACTTTACACTTATCAAGTATTAACTTAAGGTTGAAAAGCGAGTGAAAACTCCGTAAGCCAATGATGAAGTAACTCGCGTTAGCACAAGGGCGAACCTAACCTCACTGCTACAAGCCTGCTCAAGTGCATAAAAGGACGAAGTAGAAACTTAGATAACGGCGCCTATGTCTCTGTCCGTCCTGCAAGTGTATAGTATAGTGGGGTACCTAACTCAATTATGCAAATGGTAGTTGTTCATTAAAGAAAATAAGCGCCCAGCTACCTCATTCATTGGCCTTTCTTGCAAGAGATGGGCATAGTTGTGACATCCCTCTTTGATAAAGCAGCAGTCAGGGGGGCATTCTAAAGTCAAGCTCTATGCCATCTTACTTATTAGCTAAGCCCTCTCGGCTGAACAACTACCTTAACCTTAATGAATCCCGGCTGCGCAAAAAGCACCTCACGAACCTATGTCTTTAAGTCGGATCTCAACATTGATTGGTCGGGCCTCTTCTCAATTCAAAGAAGTGCTCAGTTATGACTCTGCACCTTTCTTTTTCAACGTCAAGCTTCCGAAGGTTTTCTAGGCATTGCAAAATCCCAGGAAAGCAGTCGTCAAGCCACCAGACCAGATGCGGATGAAATTCTAACTGCAGCGCTTACGCCTTATGATTAGACAACTCCTAGTGCTTGCCAAGCTAACTAACTAGGATTCGTGAAAACAGAAAGAAGACAGGGACACGACTCACTCTAATGAAGAGAATCTTACCCCTAATATGAAGACGAAGCTTTTTAGAGAATCCTTTCACACCTTGTATGCATACGGGATTTGATTCTCAATACAAAGTTGACTTCAAAAGTACATGATACTAGAGAGATTCTTTAGGCAAGTGAGATTTTCTTTGAGTTCGCCATCTGCCATATAGCGTTAGTGAGCTTCGCACTTAGTCTTGCTTTTTGGCTTATGGAATTAACTGTAGGCTATACTCAAATTCGCATTTGTTCTATTTGATCTTGCTTGGCTTGTTTCATGACCAATAGGCACGCACGCACCGTACTCTTTTCTTCCCAACACACTTTGTGGTAGTGCAGAGCCTGCAGTAAGCCGTTTGTTTACTTGATTTGAGTTAGCAGTTAGGTGGAGCACTTAAAGTAGTGAGTCAGCTGTTAATAAGTGAGTTAAGGACAGAGGCAGAGACACCATTTCTTTCTTTAAACGGTTACACTTGATACGAGACTTATCTTGCATAAACTTAAGGTTGAAAAACGGGACTTGCACCTTCCTTCAACAAAAACATATGATCTGGTATGGTAGACTTTCCATTTGCAGCTTCCTTTCGTCCAAGATACAACACTCAAACTGCTTCTTGTTAAAGGACTGATTGCTTTTAACACCTACGTTAGCACAACGGAACAATCAAATCCAATAATATAGCGTTCCCACTAGGCGAAATTGAATCATATAGCTTAAACTAAATGAATGGAGTATAACCCACCTAACACGAAGCTCCTTATGCACAACCAACCTCTGGCGCCGTTCAACAGTAGGGCCTGCCTGCCTGTGTGAAGTAAACCATGAATGGAATGAAAAGCAAGAAAGACTAACTAACGCCCTTGTCTTGTATTAATAAGATAAGTCGCACATGAAATAAGAAATCCCTTAATATGATCCACAACTAAAAGTAAATCAAGTAGTTACCCCCAACTCTGAAACAACAATAAGTGCTAGCGCAGCGGTTTCTGCTAACGCACCCGGAAACTCAGTCCTTATTCGCAATAGAACTCTAACAACATCTATACTCTTGCACCCGTTATTACATCTATACTCTTCGTTACATCTATACTCTTGCACCCGTAATAAGTACTGTACTCTTGATTATTTCGTTCCCGCTCCCTCCCGCGGGCAATAGTATCTGAATCTAAACCTGTCGCTTCAGCATACAGACCCTTACACTAGCCACGAAAACTCCAATAGGTTGTTCGCACCACTCCACTCACGTTAGCACAAGCAAACAGAACTACTAGCAACAGCACAAGCAAAAGAACTAGCAACAGCGCAAGCAACAGAACTAGCAACGAAACGACTAACACACCTTATTCTAGTTTAGCCAAACGACTAACACACCTTATTCTAGTTTAGCCAGCAGCTTTCCTATACGCTATCTTAGTCACATAACTCACATTAGCACTTAAGCGAACTCGAAACTCAGGCGAATATTCCACTCACTAACGCACCTGCTCATTCAAATAAAAGGGAAGGGGTTTTTACATAATTCTAGAAATCATGATGTGCACTTATGACTTTCAACCGGATACTTGGCATGATACTGCTTGCCCAACCCTGTATACACAAATTCAGATGAATCACAAAAGAGTTCGTTGATATAGTTCGAAATCCCTAAGTTTTGGCTTGGCCTGTGTTTTCTATGTAAAGTAAGAAAAGAATCACAAAAATGAGACTCACTCACCCGCCTCGCTCACTACAGCCCTTGCTTGTTCCCAGCAATTGCATCTAGTTGTAGCATCTTCAATAATAGGAAACAGAAACGAACTCCTTTGTATTTATAGGAATAAGTCATATCGGCACCCCTAATGTTAGCGCAAAAACAAGCTTAGTACATATAATGCGTTAGTTGTTTGGCTCTCTAACCTCACTGTGAAATTCACAACACTGCGTCCAAAAACTCACTGCATTGCTTACTTATTACCAGCTTACTCACTTAACGAAAAACCTCACTTATGATCTCTTCCTACTCGATCTTCGGCGGGCCACTTATTACTTGTTGCCATTACTTATAAGCTAGAGGCAACCTTACCCTTAACTCACTCATAGAACATAGGCAGACTAAGCACTATAAGATAAAGACAGAAGCACCATTAAGGACATAGGCAAACAAACTAAGCACTATAAGATAAGGACATGGGCACTGTTACTCTAAACAAACAGCTTCCCCTTTGGCTTCCTTTCCTTCTAACCTCACACACACTGCTTGTTCTTTCGCGCAAGGTCTTACTTCACTTCCGTTCGGTTGTTGCGCGGGTTACGTGAGCTTTGAAAAGAAGATAGCGTTCTCCCACATGAGCTTTGAAAAGAAGGTAGAAACTGTTATTTCGGTGCAGTGCCTCTCTGTCCTTATTGTATAGGGTAGGGGTTAGGTTGCATCAAACTGAATTCAATAATGAATGACAACAAGTGTTGGGTGATTGGGAGTTTCAGAGTTGGGTTATTACTCAATTATATCATGTGTTACTTATTTCTTCAATTCCTGTTTTACCGGCTCATCAGTACCTTATGGTCTCACTGCAACAAAAGTGCTAAAGTTGTGGCAAATAATCAACGTATGAGCCCTCTAGCTCGGCTATTCACTGAACTTACCGCTTACCTTTGCTTTACTTTGAATTCCTTTTTTCACCTTTGATTTCCCAGTAGGCTGTAAGTACTATTTCTTATCTCGTAGACAACACAAGCACCAACATACATCTACTACAAGCAATGCAACAGAGTCAACAAGCTTTAGTCAAAGGAAACAAACAAATATGTAGTCTTATTGTTTGTTGCGAGGTGCTGTGCTCACGTGAGTCTAAGTCTAGGGTAGGGCCAAAAAAGAAGAAGAAGAAATACGGGGCGCTTATACGCTTAAGTGAGTCAAGAGTCTGGAAGCAAAGCTTTAAGGTTAGGGAAATCCATTTAGTTGTCATGCATATGTTATAGAGCCAGCAGTCATAGGCTTATTTAGTTGTGCGTCGGGTCGGTTGAGAGTACCGGAAGCCGAATCTACTCTCTTTGCGAACGAATGCCCACCTGAATGCTTAAGGTAAGAATCTAGTACTTGCTTTTATGTCCTAAATCAATCTGTTATCTTCGCTGTTTTTATTATTGTCCACGAGATCAGAAGCAGAAAAGGTGGAATTAATAAGGCCGAAGAAGCAGAAAAGAGTTGCATTAATAAGCTAAGTAAGCTAAGCCGAGAAGAAGCAGTGCGGTAGACCAACCAGTCCGATAGTGGAGTTCGGGGTTAACGCTTATGGGGTCAATGCTTATGAAGTGAGGGCGTGAGCCGCCTTGTGTAGGAGTCGGCAATAAGGCCTTTTCGAGTCGTTGAACAGAGGTTTTAAGGAGTTAATGGGACAAGCTGCCGACAAGCCGCTAGCCGCGCGCTAGCCGCGTCACGTATGTGCCTTGGCCCTTGGCGTGCGTCAGCACCGGCCGACAAGCTATTTTAATAGTGCGTCAGTAGTGAGCTAGCCGCTACTAGCCGCGCTTGCCGTATAAATGCAACCCTTGGCGCACCTTGGCCGGCACTGACGCACTATTAAAATAGCTTGTCGGCCGGTGAGTTGCTTGGCGGTTGATTTCCCAGTCAGTAGGGCAAGCCCTGTTGGCATTGGTTCTGCTCTAATAAGATGATAGTTAAAGCACCGTTTCTAGTTGGAGTATTATAAGCACCACATCAGTCTAATACTGATATGATTAGCAGTTACTCGGCTCAGTCTCATTTACTCGTTTGATTCCCTTGCTGGGCTTAGGTCCTCTACTTTGTTACATACAGTTCAAAACCCTACCTGCTAAGTTGGATTCTAAAAAACACCAGTGTAAGTCCGCACCATTACTACCATTAACCCTTTGTCGCTATGTTTTTAGGTATAGAATCAATTATGATGTGACAAAACACATATCGTTAATGGAGAGGTTCAGAAATAGGGGTTTCGGGCAAGAAGGAGTGGAATTATCACTTTAACAGGAAAGACACTAGGGTTGGCGATGAGGGAGTTGGATTCCGGCTTCTTAGTTGTTTTCTTATACACTTATATCAGTATTAGTATCCTTTTCTTGCGCCCTAGGCGTGTTTAATTTCATGATAAGGTTGGAAAGAATCAACGGACCATATCTTCTCTTTTCTCATGTCTACTACATGGGTTTCTCCTCCAGCTTAAAACAAGTATCTTAGCTTAGCAGTGCGAGGAAAGGACTCTAAAGATGGTTTCAGGTGTGAAAGCCTATAACTCAAAAAGGTGTTAAAGTCGCAGTTCAAAAGTCCGGTGTTTCCGCCTAAACCTAAAGCTCTTTTGGCCCTACCCCTACTGGTCCAACTGTTGTTGCAAGATAAGTATAAAGTAAAGTCTCTCGTAAAGTAAGTAGTATCTGGTTTCTCCAACTGCGAAAGAAAAAGATGCTATCCTGAAATTAGGAAGCAGTGGAGCAAGACTAAGTGCGTCAAGTCAGTTCAATTCACTGTTTTCGAGAGTACAGTTTCAAGAGCTTGAGTTGGCGCTTGATCAGATGCCGAATGCCCAGAAGGAGAAGAAGCAGGGCGAGGGAAAGTGTCTCGGAAATGCAAATCCGCTTTCTTGCCTTTACTTGGACTATTGCCTTCTTCAGCGATAAGTCAATAATGCTTTTTGCCCTTAAACTCACTTCTTACTCACTTCCGAAACTCACTTATTGCCATTAATTAAGCGCACCCCCGCCTTTTAGTCATTCGCGCTAGCACCCGCCTTCCCGCCTTATAGTAATTAGCGCATCTATAATTAGAATCAAGTTGTTTAACACCTATTCTTTTCAGCGCCTAGCAAGTTATACAAAGGGGTAACTGAAACACCTATTAAGAAGCGCCTAGCAGTTCCATAAGGGAGGGGTTACTTCACAGAGCATTGTTGAAAAACTCATGACTCATTATTTACTCACTTAGGGTAACTTAACTCTCCACTATGCCTCTTTCCTTAATTATTAATGTATAGGGCACTCCTGCATTCACTGTTTACTTTATTGACTAGCATAGCAGCTATTCCTTTACCCTTGCGTGCTTTCCCTTTCTTTATGTGGTCAAAGTAGTTTGATTGAAGCTCCTTTTTGTAGTATATTAGAGTTCTCAAGTTGTCCAGTAAAGGTGATTGGCTTGTTAGTTCTTCTTAGGGGCAAGAGTCCGTTTTGAAGCAATAAGTGAGTTTATACCCTTAGTCAACGAGAGAAGAAACAGCTCCTAACAAAGATGCAAATACAAGTTGGTATGGATATTTCGGTAATAGAGGTAAGATCTAGATTCTATTCCTGTAGTTGGCGAGAATGGATTGAACTATAATAGCAAACAGACTAGAACTACTGAAAACAAGGCTGGCTACCCTGCTCTTCATTCTGTAGTTACTTCTTTTTCTTCTTTGACTTACTTTATGAACACTAGCTCATTCTCTTTCTGATAACCCCGACATCGGTATTCCACTACCTAAGTGCAAATCTTGCTTTCGTGAGTTGAATTCTTTCTTTTGCGCGTTGGATATACGTGACTTGGTGGCTATAACTACTGTATCGGATCCTTCCACTCGTGACTTGCATTCCGTAGCCCCTTTACTATCATTGAGATCAGTCTATCGCTCCGTCTTAGCACCTAGTTTGCTGCACTTGGTGTAATTCTTTATTAGCCCACAAATTCATTCTCATAAGCGAGCGCCATAGTTCACTTCTGATAGCAGTGGTTATAGCCGTTACTTGTCTAGTAGTTGCTTGGCCACATAGGTAGTATCAATACAATAACACATAGGTAGTATCAATACGTTACTCTTATTCGTAGTTGTTCCAGTCTGTTTTCAAGTAAGAGACTAATAATAAGGATTAATACGAGGAGAACTCAGGCTTAACTAACCAATAATCAGAATCGATAAGGTGCTTCTCTTACTTTAACTCAAAGCTGCCCTGTCTTACTTTCTCTCTTGAGCTTACGAGAACCCCTCTTTTATTCTATCTATTTCCCCTGACTTGTTAGGTTTACTCTACTGCGGAGTTGTTTTCCTTATTATTCCATTCCTTATTCAGTTTACATATAGGCTTAAAAGCATTAGTGGCCACCATCAACGCAGCTAACGCTGCCCTCTCTTAAGTAGAGGGCAGCTCCAGCTGCTGGCTAAGTGGAAACAAAGGGAATCAACCAACCCGGTGCTACTGATACTTCAATAGCAGGAGCATAGGCATTAAGGACATAATAGTAATGAAGTAACAACACTTTCCACTCTATTTCTTATCGGTATTGATATGATTCCGGGTATCTAGTGCAAGCCCTGTTACTGGTGTGTGGATTCCCTTTTTGAGTTAAGACGTTGCTGGCCTTAGTGTCAGTCTCGTATGCCCGGGTTCACCCTAATAAACAGTGGTTCGAGTGGCAATGTCGCCTCAAAGACAGGAGCAGAGGAGTCAAAGCCCCGGGAAGCAACTAAAGAATAGGGCTTGGGTTACTAAGTTTCATCTGTCGGGGTAGATTTCTTACTTGAGAGTTGGATTCTCGCTTCTGTCTTTACTTACTTTGATTCCTATTCTCTTGATTGAGTCTTTCTTGACTTGCTCCACAACTCTAACTATCCTTTCTCTCAGTCCCTGGCCCCTGATCTCATATCTTTAGTTGTACACCGCAGCACTACGAACCTATTATTCTACACTTGGGTTTGACTCCGTCTTTACTATACCTAGCTCCGAAACTGCTTACTTGCATTCTGTAGTTCGAGATCTAGACTTACTTTACCAAAGATGATACATATTTCATTGGTAAGGATACCGGTCTAGGGCCACCAATACACAGAAGTAAGGTAAGGATACCGGTCAGTACCAATCCAAAGAGTAGAACAGTAGGGTAGGGGAGACAATACAGGATACCCGGCATAGCTCTAAGGCATTGAACACACAGAACAGGCTATCCACACACTATCTACCATTCTACGCTATTCTATCTTTTCATATTGAATTTAGTATTCTATTAACTTAATGTTAGGTACTGACGCACTGACTGACGCACTATTAAAATAGCTTGTCGTAGCGGCGCTAGCCGCCAAGGCACATAGGTGCCGCGGCAGATAGAGCGGCGCTAGCCGCGCAGAGGCAAGTAGGCAAGTCACTACTAACGTGACGCGGCGCCAAGCAACTCACCGAGTTGCGCGGCTAGCGCCGCTACACTCTCTCCGTTACGCGGCGACAAGCTATTTTAATAGTGCGTCAGTACGTGGAGCGGCCGCTAGCCAAAAGAGTGTAGCGGCCCGCCGACAAGCTATTTTAATAGTGCGTCAGTAGAGTGACGCGGCAGAAAGAGTGTAGCGGCCCGCCGACAAACTATATATATAGTGCGTCAGTGGCGTGCCGCGGCTAGTAAAGCGGCGCTAGCCGCGCAACGTTGTTGCTTGGCCGGTGGTTGCTTGGCCGGCACTGACGCGCTATTCAAATAGCTTGTCGGCCGGCTACTGACGCACTATTAAAATAGCTTGTCGGCGACGCACTATTCAAATAGCTTGTCGGCCGGTGTAAGACTCTGCCGCGTAACATTAGTAGTTACTTGTCGACGCACTATTAAAATAGCTTGTCGGCAGCTTGTCCTGTTCACTTAGTTTAATACGATCATTCATTAACTTATAGTATAGTAGCATGTGTTTTCGTATAGTAATTGATTAGTGTAGTGGTTTGCTTGGCTATTTTGTATTGCAGTTAAGCTTGAGTGTCTTGGTGGCTCGGTTTACTTATTTCTATTCTTGTAGAGTAGCTTCGTTCTTTTTAGTTGTATTGGTAGTCCATCCTTTAGGGGCTATTTCCAGGTTCTATTCCTGTTAGTATCCGTATTAGGTTGAAAGCAAAGAGAGGTAGCTAGCAAGTAAGGGGCCGCCAAGGGCCAAGGGTTGTTTGGGCCAAGGGGTTCTGGTTAAGGAAGCTAGGCTAGTACGCGGCTAGTACGCCGCTACACTCTTTCTGCTCAAAGTATCGTTTAAAGTAGAGTAGCCAGTTGCAAGAGAAGTCAGAAGTATCGTAGGCAGTCTGGTTTTTGAAATCCGGTAAGGAAGTAAAAGGGAAAAGATGGCAACATAATAAACCTTAGTTCAACAAGTAAGCAAAGCTCAACAAAGAAAGGAATGAAAGCGGTCGAAAAAGGTAGCAGTCGTTAGGCCGGTCGAAAAAGTAGAGAAGTAAGTAGGCCAATGCCAATTGAAAGCTCACTAGTTGTTTCCATCTTCGATTTCGATGACAGGAAAGATCAGATGCACAGAAAGAAGGCACATTAATAAGATATAAGTGGGGCATAAGTGGTAGGGCATGTGTAATCTGCATCGACGTTTATGTGGACAGATAAGGCTTTTCTCTTAGAATCCTCGGACTTGAACTTTATCCCTTTTGTTGTAGAAGGAATGTTACTGGCTGGCTAGCAAGGATAAGGGAGGAATAAACCGCCATCGAATACCTACAACAACTCCGCTTTCAAAGCCCCCTTTTTATCACTGACAGGAACTGCATTCGATCGTATGGACGTCTGAAGGCCTACCTACAAAAGGAATTACAGACAGAATCCAAGGCATTAGAAAGGCATACGAAAAAGGGATAGAGATGAACGTCTTACCTACTCTCCAACTACAACTCCCAACGACGGTAATTACCTTAGGGAAAGACTTCAACATAGATCCATTCGTTAATAAATGTAAACCTTTCGAAAATAGGGCGGCTATACTCATCTCTACTTGCCAATTTCTTTGAAAGAGGTCTTGTCTTGCCTTAGTTTAGAATATCCCTCAATAAGGAAAGATATCCTTCCTACAACCAAACTATTAGTCTGTATGTATTGTATACATCCAAAACTTTTGCATTTGATGTAAGGAAACAACTCATTTAATAAGACTAACTGCTCATTATTAATCTGCACCTTTATACCAGCAGTTGATTCTGGTTGCCTGCTGCTCCCCAACCCTTGCCCGAGAATCGAATCTTCTTTTTCACCCTGTTTGTGTCTTTTGCTTCTTATAGACTTAATAATAAGTCTTCCTATTCTAATTCTACCTTCTCCGATCACGCACGGATTGGCAACATCCTCTGGTATTGACATTCTATTGATTCTCGCGCCCCTTTTTCGTATCAATTCCTTTCAAAGCTTACCTTCCCACCGAACATAATAGATCCCCTGGGTCATCAAATTCCTTCTCCGCTCGTAACGTCAAACAGATCTATCGTGAAACAGAATAGAAACTACCTTTCTTTGCCCTTATTCCTCGTATTGTCCCTGTTAGCCTTAGTATCCGCTATAGGGAACAAACAACAGAACATGAATCAAAGGAACTAAAGTCAAGCCGAGCTTAGACACAAGCACAAGCAATAACCTCTCTTCACAGACTATGCTCGAACAGAACTCTCCTTTCCTTTAGCCGAGGAAACAAGTACATATTGGATTTGCTCTCTGGAGCATCACTGATAGAATGTTGTTACCTAACTGCTTCTTCAAGGCGAGGGCAATCAATCAAGCCAATCAATCATTCTCTTAAGAATGAGCTGCAGCCTACTTAACTTCCGCTTTCTCACAAGAGCACCGAACAATACTTTCCGCTCCGAACTCTAACTCCCCTTTCCTTCCCGCAACATATCATTAATGAAATCCATCATCGAGTGCAGAAGTTAAGTATCTGGGATATTATAGAATGATTTATGTTGCTTCAAGAATGAGTGAACCCACCTCGAAACCATAGAAAGACTTATTTACATACAACTAAAAGAATGATTTACTGATCACTCGTAGAATGATAGATATGTGTACAAAAGAGGGAATGCTATATTACCCAACAAAGAAAGAATGAGCTCTGTTACTTTAAGGCTGAGCTACGTTACTTGGAAGCTGAGTGAACTACTTTGGCTTATGAGAGCGAACCCGGGAATCAAAGTAATGCCTATAAGATTGAAAAAACAGGAGAGAAATAATTCAACTAAAAGCAGAGGTTCTAACAGGCCAGGCCCAAACGACCTACTCTTCACTTGAACTCTCCTACTACGCCTACTCAGCCTAGCTGCCAAACCTGTCTATCAGTCTGGCTTTCCCCAATTCGGCTTGCTCTCTATTACAAATTAGCCTGAACCAACTGATAACTAGACTGAACCTCTTCTCTTTAACTGGAAACTATCCACCGTCTACTTAATCTGCACCTTGCTTCAAAGCCTGTTTACTCTATTCTTGCCTGGCACACAAGCACTTCAGATCCAGCCAGATCCTTAAACTCGAACTCAAGATTATGTTGCTTCTACTCCTTCTGAAGATGCTAATACTCCATCCGATCCAGCTCCATCTGTTGTTCCGTATCCTGATCCTTTTTACACTGGAACTCAATAAGCTAATGCACTTTCTCTTTCACGAACTTTACTTGAAGACGAAACTAGACAAGACTCCTTATTGGGGGGGAGCCCTTTCAATATGTTGTTGTCAAACAGTAAAAGATCTTACCGCAGAAGCAGAAAGAAATGGAACTGCACTTGAACTGCCTTATCCTTTACTACGACCTAACTTCTGATTCAATAATGGCTGAGGAACCCTGCTTTCCAGGTCATTCTTGAGAGCGCAGAGTCACCTGTGATAGATATAAAGTCAATATCCACTATCTGCGCTTAGTCTTGTTGATTACTTTAGCCCGAGATACCTGATTACTACTAGATACTTTCCTCCACTTTATATGTGTGTCAGTAAAATGCAAATGAAACTTCTACTTCAGTTCGCAAAGAAATGGATTCTATTCTTCAAAATGCAGCAAGAACAGAGAAAGAAAGAAACGAGTATTAAGGACTTTGCTTAACGCGTGACAGACAATCAGGTGACTCCCTTTTTGTGTTAACCTCTAACTTGGAGAATAGAATCAATCGGTAATTAAGGTACCCATCAATGTACAAACAAATTGCCATAGGCCACTGGCTTAGCTTAAACTTAGAGAAATGCAAAGTATGATGAAGCCAACACCGAGCGAGTTGGGGCAAGAATCGAATAAGTAAATAAGGATCTGATGCAGCGTCCGCGGGAAGTGATGATTCAAGTAGAGAAAGAGTATTTGTCGTAGAGAGAAGAAACTGTGTCAGCTGGTGATAAAGCAGAAGAAAGAGTATTTGATAGCTATATCCTAATAAAGAATAACGTAAAACACTGCTGTCTTGCTTCAAAACTGCCATAAGCGTTAGCGTAACGGTTAATTTCTTTATGCTGCTGAAGAATTACTGGAATCTCTATCTTACCCAGATTACCTTCTTCCAGTAGATCTATCAACTTTGAATTCCACTTTCTATCTTTTTCTTATCGGCTTCTTTCTAGAAAACGTAGATGAAAATAGAACAGAAGGAGACTCGTCACCAACACTTGAATCTTGACTTCCTGCTTACCGACTTTACACCGCTCCTCGGGTGGAATGAGCATTCTTCGGTAGTAGTAGTAGGGGTATAATGAGCATTCGGCTTATGGAACTCCACGACAAGGGGCGGAAGCGGGACAACACCTTTTTGCTTTACCTCCCAACAGGCAATTGTTTAGTTGACTTACTTTATACTGCTTCTTCTGGTAAAAGCACTGTTTCTAGACTAAACCCCAGGGCAATAAGGGCGTGTAAGGCTTGGTCACTGGGAGATGGAATAGGGTGCGCTGCGTGCTTCTTGTTTGTGTATGTCGAGTAGTAAGGCTCGGAAGCTATGAAGTAAGGCTCGGCTCCGTATATCCGTATAATGATAACAGGGTTTAGTAAGCCTAAGAAGCGGGATAGGAATACTGCTAGTGGAGCTAAAGAGGAGTGCAAAAAGCAAGTCAAAGAGTCAAAGGAAGAAGGAGTCTCAGTTTTCAAGTAAGGGTTGCCCGCCCGACCTAGACCTGTGATTCCAGTATGTGATTCCAGTATAAGTAAAAGAGTTGACCTCCCGTCCCAAACTCTACCTTCCATTACTTAGTGTTGGGCTTCCATTCCTTAGTGCTAGGCTTCCGCTCCTTTCTTTTATTATTACTTATGAATTGGATTACTCTGAGCCAGGGGTTGTGACTCCGGTATACTCCTTCAGTATTCCTTTCTGGTATTGATTCCTCTGATCCGATTTGATCATTTTCTGTGTCCTTTATCATTGTAACAATTCCATTCGAATCTTTCTTTTATCATTAGAATATGGATATGGGGCAAGCCACCGCTCCCAGTTGTTATTCTTGAACTACTTACCTTGATTCTCATTTGATATCTAGGTTACTTCTTAGTTCCCACCTTCTTTGGTAAAGTATGCATTTCGCCTTACAAGTCCATTGATTCAATTCCGATATTTCCTTACATTGCCTTAGAACAGCTATCCTTGGAAACTCCAATAACCATTAGTGTCTCAGAACCTTAGCTTTGGTTTCCCTAACCTTATTACACTATAAACTAACTATTAGACTGAAAACACTGCTTCGAATAACCAAACTACTAGAAAACAGGCTTACTTTTCTTGCTTTCAAACTAGATATCCAACAATCAGAATAGAATAACAGGAAACAGAATAGAATACATACAACGGTAGCTAGTTAAGATAATGGAAAGATTGGGGTTAAAATGCACTATAACAGCACTTACGGGGTTTTATGGGAAATCCCACATTGAATACACCTAATATAGCCTAGAATGCATTTTCTGCCTATAAAAGAGGGCTTGTCGGCCGGTTACTGACGCACGCCGCCAAGCAACCGCCGAGTTGCGCGGCTAGCGCCGCTACACGTACTGACGCACGCCGCCAAGCAACCACCGAGTTGCGCGGCTAGCGCCGCTACACTCTTTCTGCATTTATACGGCAAGCGCGGCTAGCGGCTTGTCGCCGCCATTAACGAGAGAGTGTAGCGGCGCTAGCCGCGCAACTCGGCGGTTGCTTGGCGCCGCTACTGACGTACTATTAAAATAGCTTGTCGCCGCGTCACGTTAGGGTTAAACACACTGCCGCGTAACGTTAGTAGTTACTTGTCGACGCACTATTAAAATAGCTTGTCGCGCGTAACATTAGGTACTGACGCACTATATAAAATAGCTTGTCGCCGGAAAGAGTGTAGCGGCGCTAGCCGCGCAGAAAGAGTGTAGCGGCGCTAGCCGCGCAACTCGGTGGGAGTTGCTTGGCCGGTGGTTGCTTGGCGCCTACTTGCCTGTCGACGCACTATTAAAATAGCTTGTCGCCGGAGAGAGTGTAGCGGCGCTAGCCGCCAAGGCACATGCGTGCCGCGGCAGGTAGAGCGGCGCTAGCCGCGCAACGTTGTTGCTTGGCCGGCTACTGACGCACTATTAAAATAGCTTGTCGGCGCCTACTTGCCTAGTGCGTCAGTGTGGGCTCAAAACCAAAGTAAGTAGCGACGTTTCATTGCGCATCTCGAGTTTTGTTACACCAGTGTTTGCGAGGGTCCCTAACCAGTGAAGTATTACACAAGCACCATAGAAACTAAGTACCACTAGCAGCATTCGTACTAATAGCTCTGCATTCTTGGACCTCCTGTGGGATTCCCCTTATTATCCCCGTTCTCTGTTTTCCCAACCAGACCCCGGTTCTGTTTCTATAAAGTAGGAATTTCACTCTCAACTATGAATCGAAGAAGTCAAAATAAACCATTGCTAACAATGCTTTAACTGGTTGGTACTAACCCTCTTAAGTCATCATAATTGAACTCACTGGTACAAGGCCGGAGTCAACAAATAAATGAATTGATTGGTCCAGGAATGCCGCTAGTAGACTTCATTGTTGTAGTGCCCTCTCGAACATAGTCATAGGAATGAGCATATAGATAATGGTAGATGTTATTGGAATTACACCAAGCGTAACTAACGAATTGAACTCCGTAGCCGGTATTGGAAAACCACTCAAATTGATTAATGGATTTAAACACGGAAGTCAGAACTAAGTCTAGTATGAAAAGAATGAGTAGCTAACCTTACCCCGGAGCTAAGAACTGCTCTTTGCATACAAAACAAAGAAACTCGACCCTTCTCTTGACTCACGTATGACTCTCGGGCGAACAGAACAGCTTATTCTCGAGACTTGCATTCTATCTTTTGCCCTGACCCAACAAGTAGACAAGTAACTACTAGACAACAAGATGGACTACTATGCTAATGAACTAAACGGGATTGAGCTTACTACTATCTGAAACCCATACTTCCGAGCCTAACTATCCACTCGTACGCTCCTAAGAGCTCAATTCTGGAATTACTGATTCTACTCTTTGCTTTTCTTCTTGTATTACTGGTATCTAAGCTGTCTTTACCACTTTTCACTCTGGTACCTACTCGCTATTAGAGTCGAGCTACTACTATTGGAATTTCACTCAGCAGTACAATAATAGGAATCAAACTCAGAAGAAAGAAGCGTAAACCTGAACCGACAAGGCTGTTGATCGGAATTCGATTTAGCTTCGAGGTTAGCAGCTACAGTATCATCATTAGTTAGTTATGTTACAACATTAGTGAGTTATATTCTCATTAGTAGATGCGCTGGGATCCCCATATTCTCTATGACTTTCTTGATTCTATGTTAGGCGTTTTCGGCCTTGTTGTCAGTAATTTCATTCTCGTAGGAGTAGTTAAGTTCATTGACCTTGGGTAGGGGGCAAAGGCACATTCATTAAAGTAAGGATCTGTATCATTGTTTAAAGTCTCGCTAGCGCTAGCTCAATTACATCGACCCTGGTTTCGGGAGTTCACCTTTCGAATTCCATTATCACTTTCGAGTGAGTTTAGGGGTCTTGTATAGAAGTAGCACCACTAACTCAGTTCAGTGTAGCACCACTCACTAAAGAAGAGAAAGTCAGCTGTTATAGAAATAGGTAACCCATAGGATAGTTAGATTCAAGATCAAAGTCGTCAACTTATTGTCCTACAGTAGCTTCTTGTCGGTCTGTTCCTTTTATTGTTTCATCCTATGTTTCATCCTATAAGCCGAATATGGAGAATCTCGTATTTGTATATAAGCCGAATATAATCTAGTATTTGCGCGGAAGAATCCGTTTTAAGAGCGTAAGCTGGGAGAATTGCCAGTTCCCCTGGTAAGGAGTAACAAAAAGAAGAGGGATATGAGTCAGTTTCAAGAGCAGGGACAAGCAACATTATACTAAGCTTGTGTTCCGACGCAGAGCTGCTTTTCTGTATACTCTACTCTGGATTCACTTACCTTACCGCAACATAAGAAAGAGCGGAACTCGAGAACCGGCCGCTACTACCACTACAAGGTAAAGCTGTCAATTAGTTTCGGTGTCCAGTTACTACTATCTTATAGAATGTGTTCTGCCAGTTATATTCTTTCTTTCGGGTTGAGTAGTGCGCCTATGATCTTCTGAGTTTTGCATCCGCAGTACGGAGTGAAGAGCCAGAGCAGTAATCAAGTCCGTTTTGAAGCAATCAATGCTCTGTTCAGTACGCGTGTTATTATGTCTTAAAGAATATGGAAGTTCACTTAACACTGGGAAACCAGCTATCATAAAAACAGAAAAGACATGACCCTTATTCATCTTATTTAGCTAATGAAATAGTCATAAGTTTTACTATACAGCAAAAGAATAATGTAATGGAATCATTAAATGAACAAGTTGAGCATCGATGTAGATAGTAAGGCTGGCTTGGGCGTATAGAAAAGAAAAGGTAACCAAAAGCCGTAAATCAAATAAAAGAGAAGAAAATCAAAGAAAAGAGGCCCGCTCTTCAAATACATTTTATGTCACAATTGTAGTGACATTCTCCTTTACTCTACCTTATAATACGGAATTCCAACTATTAACTACAAGACCGAAACAAGGGAATCCGCGGGCGCCCCCTAATACTTTCTCTCATGACTCGGGAGCCAACTACTACTAACAGGACAACAGCTCTTTAGTAAGAACTCGGTCCAGTAGCCCACAAACCTTATTACCCATATTACCCACGCAAAGCCTTATCTCTCGTAGCACTTGAAAGTCTGACCCTAATAAGCGTATTAATCCTCCTCATCGGTAGCGTCAAGCCCTCCATTCCTTAGTGACTTTTGTGATTTCTAATATCTGTGCACGGTTTTCGCCTTTAGAGTAAGGAGCGGGCTCGGGCTCTAGAAAGCATAGATAAAGAATGCAAGTCATACCCCTAATTCTGATGATGCTTAGTGGTTCTATCATAGCACCCCTGTCTCGCAGCCTATCTCTCCAAGCTATCAAACTAGAATTACTGCTCGAGAGGCTTACTCTACTGTCTCAGAACTAACTGCCGCTCCTACCCTTGCGGATTGTTGTTTTACTAAAGGAATGAGTTACTGATCGCCCGTAGAATGATGATGATGATGCGGCATACAATGAATGAATATGCCTATGTTAACTTAGAGGAAAAGAATTGGCGCAGTTACTTAAAGAATGAGATTGTGGGCGCTCGTGGACTGATAGATGCTAGCTCTGCACAAGGGCGGATAGTGTTATAACCAGGATAGGCAATAGTAATAGGCACGCACGGGATAGAGGCTAAGAGCTGGTAAAGCAAGGTCAGCTCCAGTGCTGTCTCTAGCGGACTGGGCTGTCTCTTAAGCGGACTGGGCTGTCTGCTAAGCTGACTGCTGAGCTGGTGCTAGTCATTTGAGCATACTAATATGGAGCAGATATGGACTGAAAGACAATGTAGCAAGTATGGGCTTTAGAGCTCGGTGTGAAAGGATCAATACAAGGAATGCGATAAGAGGCTTGCTTTAGAATCCAAGCATGAACAAATAGAATGAAAACAAAGAGAAGCAGGCTTAGAAGTAGTCGTTGGATTATGACTTGCTAGTTTAGTTCGTAGTTACTAGTTGAATTCGAGTTTCGAGATAGTCTCTTTAGACACTGTTCGATGTTTGTTCCGCACAGTTCAAATCTTATAGGTAGCAGCATCAGTTTAAGCAAGGCAATAAGGTGTTGTAGCTAAGGCTGAGATACAATGATTGAAGAGCTATAATTGAGTGCTGGTTCATTTGCCAGGTATGAGAGCTATAACTGGGGTATGAGAGCTATAATTGAGTTCCTATTATTGATTATGAATTGAGTACACCTACAATACAGGATAGTAAGCTAATTGAGTGCACCTACACCTATAAGTAAAGTAAGCTAACTCCAAACTTGCTTCTTGTTCTTTCGAACCCAAGAAGGAAAGAGCGCCCGCATCCTCACACGACTTAGATCACTTAGCGCTTCTATCGGATACAACACTTTAAACCGAAATGTCACTTTCCATAGCAAGTCCAGTTTGTTTTTCACGTTAATGAGCGGGCAGCTGACTGACTTTCTCTTTCTACTGCAACAGATACAGATCCAGCTGATGATCTAATTGACAAATTCTAGATAATATACCCATACCCCTATCTTTCAACTGAAACTACACTAGATACTGGACCTAGAACTGATTCTTCTCTCGGTGCCAACACACAGATGCAACTCATTCCGCATTAGCTTCCGCAGTTGATCGACTCTAATATAAGGGGAACAAACAATGAATCTATTTCACCCTAACCCGCCTATCACAGAGGAATGAAAGAGCTGACATGCTGAAAACAAGAACTCGACGTAAGCCAATGAAGACAGGTATTCCACGGGCGCAACTCTAAAGTAAGAATGTGACAATGTAGTTTCAGCTTCCAATCATGCTCCTACTTATAATGTTGTTCCTTACCTTCGCTTTCAAGGCAAAAGTCTTAACCCGGTGGGTCTAGCACTTCTTCCGACGGGACAGGTCCAGGTACAAGTCCAGCTCGACAACTAAAAGAAAAGCAAAGGTGGAAAGTCCAGTACCCGGAGAATGATGCGCTTTTTGACTTTGAAGCAGGGTGTCGTGGACGTGGAGAATGGACGTGGAGAATGTCCTGTTCTAGTGGAATTCCTTGTTACAGCTTCCTCTCTTGTTGAAAACTTTCGAACTGATCCCTGCTCTACTTGAAGTTCCGCTAGCTAACCTGCGCCTAAGCATTCTGTCTGAAATTCTATTAATAGAGGATACTCTGTCTGTGTTGGGAGTTTCGGATAGCCCACACTACGGATTGTTCTTTAACACCAGAACTCTAAATAGAAAAATGATGAACTAGCCAAAAGAGTGTAGCGGCGCGCCGACAAGCTATTTTCATAGTGCGTCAGTAGGCCGACAAACTATTTGAATAGTGCGTCGACAGGCAGGCAAGTAGGCAAGTCACTACTAACGTGACGCGGCAGTGCGTTACGCGGCAGTGTGTTAATGGCGCCAAGCAACAACTAACTGGCCGCGAAACTGCTGACGCGCGCCAAGGGCCGACAAGCTATAACATATAGTGCGTCAGCCGGCCAAGCAACCACCGAGTTGCGCGGCTAGCGCCGCTACACTCTTTTGGCTAGCGCGCGGCTAGCGGCTTGTCGGCGCGCCGCTACACTCTTTCTGTTGTGTTATACGGCAAGCGCGGCTAGCGGCTTGTCGCCGCTACTGACGCACTATTAAAATAGCTTGTCGGCCGGTGGTTGCTTGGCGCCTACTTGTCGACGCACTATATAAAATAGCTTGTCGCCGGAGAGAGTGTAGCGGCGGGCCGACAAGCTATATATATAGTGCGTCAGCGGTGCCGCGGCCAAAAGAGTGTAGCGGCGCTAGCCGCGCAACTCGGTGGTTGCTTGGCCGGTGGTTGCTTGGCGCCTACTTGCCGACTTGCCTACTTGCCTCTGCATTTATACGGCAAGCGCGGCTAGCGGCTTGTCGCCGGAGAGAGTGTAGCGGAAGAGAGTGGAGCGGCCCGGCCCGCCGACAAACTATAACATATAGTGCGTCAGCGGTGACGCGGCTAGTTATCGGTGAGTTGCTTGGCGCCGCGCAACTCGGCTACTGACGCACTATTCAAATAGCTTGTCGGCGCCCCCGCTACACTCTTTCAGGCAAGTTCGAATTGAACTATAGTTACGTGGATGGAACTTAAGATAAACCACTAATCAATCACTATACGAAAACATATTCTCAATAGAAACCGCACAAAAGAAATAAGTATTCTATTATCTTATATTAATACAATACCCTTCTTGTGAACCCGAACCTTGCTTTGTTAACTAAAACTATTAGGATCGATTGCTAGCCTACCCCTACTTAGTCTAAGCCTGCTCTGCTGCCCTTAACTCTAAAAAACCGAAACCCATGCTTTAAGTCTCTCATTGGCTTTCCTGTCTTTTACTCTTCAATTGCTTGTTTGAAGTCTTGTAGCAGCTGGCCTTTATTCTTGCTTTTGGCTTGACTCTTATAGTTGTTAGTCGCATTCATGCCTGTGAGCTTGCCTATCAGCAACCCTTGCCTCTCCTGGCTCTTATTTAAAGATTGGTGGTTACTTACTTATATTGATAATGTGATCTTCTAGTGCATACAATTAGAACCGAGCTACTGAGAAAAGGAATTGACCTGGTGCAAACAGGACTTCACCAAGAGAGGGACAGATGCGACTACTACCCTAGTAGATAAACCTACTAATAGAGAAAGAAAGGACGTAGCTACCGGGATTCACGAGTGCAATTATGAGAATAATACTTATCCACAGTAAAGACATGCCATGTCGGAGAGGGTAAGTGCAGTAGGATACAGTTTTCGAGTGAATAGTGGAAGATCTGAGCTAACAAGCAAGAACTCAACACAAAGAGATCAAGAATGAGATATTAGGTAAAGTAAGTCAGATAGTGGAGCTAAAGAGTTCGGGGGTATGTCCAGTGTTCCAAGTATGAGAGAGCAGTAAGTAAGGCCTAGAGACGGGAAAGGCGGATTAGGTTCCCAGTAGCGACAGTCCTGTTAGCAGAAAAGTCAGCCTGTTGGGCAGTGGTTTGATCCCTTTATCGTCTGACCCCAATTCCTGTTATAGTTAGTTAAGCCCGGTTTCTAGTCTCTTCTTTTACCATTACTTATAGTTAGTCGTGTTGGAATCAAAGACAGGAATATAAGTTCGTAGATGTAGAATCAAACCGGAGTTCAAGCGGAGATAGAAAGAGAGGTTAAGAATAAGAGTTAGCAAAGGCGGACTATTAGAAGGGAGCTCCGGAGAGTGGACCAAAGAAAGTCAGATGTGGTTCTTTCTTAGGTAGCCTCGGCAAAGTGAACTAAAGCCTTTCATTCGTGAGCGTTAGACCGCAGTATCTGTTTTAGAGTAAAGAAAGGCCGGTTATCTTCCGCGCTTAGTTCCTCTCTTAGTATGAGTTCAACCCTGCAGGGTAGTATTGCATCCCCTGGTGGAGTTGGATTCCCATCAGTAGCATTATCAGCCTTGTCAGTAGTAGTTATATTCTCATTAGATTGTTGATTGATATGATTTTCGCCCCCCAGTTGTGAATTCCATCCTATCAGGTAGTAGCTCCACTATAGAAGTTGAAAGGCGAGGATCCGATGTAGTGTTTACAAGAAGAAAAAGCACTAGGGTTAGTTTAAAAGGCATGTTTAGAAAGGCCCCCAAGATAGAAGAAAAAAGGGTGAACTAAAGAATTAGGTTTAGTAGTAGAAGTTTTAAAAGCCGGAGAAGGGGTTAGGATCCCTTATTTCAAGTTAAAGTATCATTGGCAGTGGTTCCATTGCTAGTGTAGAGTTCTCATATATCGGGTAGTGTGACACAGCCTTGGGAGCACTAGTCCAATTCTATTGTTGACATCCGATTCTCTTATGACGTGCATAAGGGGTAAGAATAAAAGACAGGAAGGGCATCCTTGTTATCAGGCTCTCACTCACGGGCAAGAAAGTCAGTAAGCAACCTAAGCCCTATAAGGGTCAATTCCATATTAGTTGGGGGAAAGGGACAGACTGAAACCGGGTAGTGACAAGCTAAGCCTAACACCATTTTCGCGCTGAGCCTTAGAGTATTAGTAAGTCGAGTAAGCGGTAGGGTAGGTAGTCAATCTTGCTAGCCCCGGTTCTGTGTTCTAATATTGGTATGCCACTCCTTTATCTAACCCTTACTTCTATTCTGTATCTCCACTATCTGGCTTACTGCCCTGCCTATCGGTATTACTTGACATCAGTATTACTTGACACTGATAAGGATACCCCCTTCCTTGGTAGGGCTTGCAAACTTACATTGCTCTATGGGATTCGCATCTACGCTGCCCTTATGAAATTCCTTGTAGTTGGCGCTTCAATGCCTATGTTCTATTATGAGTATGTCACTACTAGCTTTCAAACTTTCACCACTAGGAGCAAGACTTAACCTAATGCCAACAAGAATGACCCCGCTGGCAGGGAATCTCGCGACTATCTCTTCGAACTACAAGGGAATCTAACTCCTCAATGCAATAGCATTAGTAGAGTATATCTGGGCACAGTATCAGATTAACCCTTCACTTTCTTTCTTTAATCACTGGCGTTGGTCCTGGCTTCTTAGCTACTACTCCTCTTTCTCAAACTCACTCTCCCAGCTATCTTACTTAGAATCTAAATGAAACACGGCCCTCCTTTCTTAGAGGCTTACTCTCCTGCTTCCTCGAATGGATCTACTAAACTTTCATTCGTTAACCACTGATCCGGGTTCCCTGCCCCTACCACTAAAACAGATATTTGTTCTAATCTGACCACTCTTTTTGGTTCTTGTACTTATGAGTTGGATCCCTTTCCCTGTTAAGTTCTTTAGCCCCGGTCTCATTCTTTGACTCATTGGTTAATGCCTATTAGCAGTTAAGTTAGATAAGCCTTAGTTCTAGGTCGAAGCCTTATAAGTAGTAGGTTTATTCAACAATTCTATGCCCAGTTATGGTGACTAAAATAAGAGCACAGGAACGCCAGGCATGAGTGGAGGAAGCATAGGTGCACTGCAGTATTAAGATAATAAGGAATTCAGTGAAAGAGAGGCAGCCTTACAAACAGTAGATAAAGTCTTTTCTTTATGAGTTTTTTTACCTTTTTTGAGCCGGTATTGGCCGGATCACTAGAGCAGTAGAGCAGGGTTACTTTACTATATACGCTCCCTACTACAAGTATCAGTCTGACTTTCCTTCCTGCCAGGCTTAACCACATAATAAAAGAATACTAATCTCCGCTACAAGATCGTTAAGATCTATAGTGAATAGTAAGACTAGAATGTATACTGAAAAGAAGAAAACTAAAGCAGGAATGCAAAGACCACACAAATAATGAGGGGCGCATCTAGACTATGGAAATGATAGTATACCGGGGCTAAGCCTAAGCACGGTAAGCCGAAGAATCAAAGGCGTAAGTCAAAGCGTAGGTAGTAAAAGAATGTTTATATGGAGGGAGCAGAGCCAGAACCTTGTATAAGAAAGAATAGAAATATGTAAAGATGGGTACTACTATCCTTATTTGTATTAGTATATTTGTATCAGTATTTGTATCATAAGAAGAAGTATTAGTGAAACAAGTATTAATTGTTACATGAGTTTAGAAGGAACGATAGACTTTAAGACAGTAGCAGCAGCCCGAGAGAACTAGTTTCCTATTGTTGCCTTATCGGTTGGCTTCCCGGCTATGAGTTAAAGTAAAAGAAGCCCTGTTGGCATTAATACAAGATTGAAAGAAAGGACAGGTAGTTTGAAATCAACAGATATAGAATTTAGATTGGCAGCTTAAGCTTCAAAAGTAAGACTCGAAACAAGCTCGGAAGGCAGTGTTAAAGAGTTAGAAGCAAGGACGGTTAGACTAAATAGGCATTGGAGTAAGCCTGAGTCCCCGTATGAATACTTATTAGTAGTAGCTCAATTACATCGACCCTTGCTCCTGTTCTTCTGCTTAGGTGTTCGATTCCCGGTTATGAGTGAAAACCTTATTAGCATTGCCTGTTATCAGTTAAAGTGTTGCTGGCCCGCCCTAGATCAGAACCAGCACGCGCACCAGACTCTTATTACAGTAATAGACTCTTGAGAAGCCCATTCCTAATCTACAACCTCGTAAAAACATCACTTTACTTGTTGGAATCTTCCCTGGCGTGTCACTTCTTTAGTTTAGTTTGAGTTCTCATATGGGAGTACCGATGGCATGAACCAATAGATTATAGATGATAAAAGGAACCACTATAGTTGTATTAGTATGCCCTAGATCATACAATACCCTATTCGTTTTATAGGGGATAGGGGACTTGTTGGTACAAAGTTTTATATGCACTTGTTGCTCTAAGTTAGTTGCACGGGGTTAAGTACTTCAAGGGTAAACTAAACTACAGGATGGAAGGTATAAGTTTAAGAATAAGATAAAGGAGTTAAGTACTATAGCTACAAGTCCAGTTGAGTAGCTGAGCTAGCAAGTAAGGATACCTGTCTTTTGATATGAGCTCTAAGACTAGAAGAGGTATGATCTAGGGCATTTTCAGACTTATGTTAGTATTGGCCCAACTCTCATTAGTAACAGTGGAAGTTTCAAGGTAAAGGTCCAGATCAGCAGCTAAAGAATGAGATGAAGTAGCTTCGGACTAACCCAGGTGAAGTGAACTTCTTTATTGCTCGCTAAGGTCTGAGAAGTGCCAGTTCGATTCCCTAAGTAAGGAAGGACAGCTTTGAGTTCAGTAAAGCCAGATCCAACAAGTAACGTGTGTAGCGGTAGTAAATATGTGTTTAAAGAAACAAGTGTGGAAGGGTTGTCGTATGGGCAAGCGCTCAGAAGCAAGTATAAGTGGAGTTCCTACAAAGCAAGGCATGAGGGGAGAGCAGCTGTACTATAGTAGTAGCTCATTCTGATCAGTAGCGAGTAAAAGCCTTATTTATAAGTAAGTAGTCCAATTCCGAGTTGCTAGTTGTTGCCTTACTAGTTGTAGTTCAATCTTGTTGGCAGTGATTCCATTCTTTTACGACGACTAGGCACGTGCCTCATATCATAGGCTTCTATTAACGAGCTCACTTCCTTTTATTGGTACTAAGTAATAGCTCTCATTCTCCAATACAATACGCCCTATGCAGTCTATCTTCTGACTTAGGTTATCAATCAACCTACCTCTCTTTGCTTACATCCTCGTACTGCTTACTTTGTTTCCTTAGTCAGAGTAGCAATCCTTAGCTTCAGTCATTCCCTATTGGTTCTTGCCTCCTTACGGCAGCAACCCGCCAAGCAACTCACCGAGTTGCGCGGCTAGCGGCTTGTCGGCGCCGCGCAACGTTGTTGCTTGGCGGCGTGCGTCAGTAGGCCAAGCAAACGATAACCAGCAAAGCAAGGTTTGTTCCCAGCGGAGGAAGTCCTAGTTACTACGGCGGAGGAAGTCCTAGTTACTACGGTTGATTCCTTACTAATAGAGACCTTATCAATGGTTACATCCCTATCCTTTATTCTGATTTGCCCTATCCAAAATATGACTTTGCTATCCATAAGTTTGACTTACTACATATCAGTATTGGCTTTACTTCCTTTCGTTCCCATGCTCTACTCTAAGTTGAAGTAGGCCGCTACTGGGACCAAAACCAGCATTGCTGCACCTTAGCCTATATCTTCTTTGGTTTCAAACCTGGCACTACTGCATCCAAGGCTACTACTACTAATAGAAAGAGTGGAATGCGCTGCTAACAGAACAGGCTTCAACTGGAAACTCGGAATTCCACTTAGCAGCAAAAGAGTTTCTAGTGCTGGCACATGGATCAGAATGAAACCAACAATGCACTCTGCGATCTCCAACTCGCAACTGGGAATCGATATACCAAACTCGTTTTTCAGTTAGGTGCTTATCCATGCTACTGTCCACTACAGCTACTATTTACTGTTACTTTCTAAACGAAACCTAGCTCTAGGAACCTTCATTTCATCCGGGTATTAGTATAAGGGTGTTCCGTCCATCCGTTTGTGTTTCGAGGTAAACCATGTCAAATAGCTTTTCTTCTATTAGTTAAAAGGAACGGATGCCTCTACAACTTGTGCTTGCTTCTCTGGGATATCCGTGCCACCAAAAACCTACTTCATTTAGTATGCGAGTAAGACTCAAAAGTAGTGGGACTCTTGTTAGCATCGTTGTGAGTTTCAGGATGTGTCGGTTTTCAAGCGAGTAAAGGTAACCTATGATGCAGCAAAGTAATACTGATATGTAGCAAAGCAAGGTTTGGCTCTAAGTAGGCCTGGGCTATGCGGTTAGTTCTTTTTATTCGTAGTTGGGATTCCCAGTTGATTGTTTGATTTTTGTGGGCATTAGCATCAGTCTTATACTTCTTAGTGCACTTCTGAGTTTCCTACTCGTACTTGTGAGTTTAGCTCCTTATTCTTCTCCTGCTTATCACCACCATCAAAATAGATATTTGTGTGGCACTAGATCAGACTCCCTATGGGTACCCTCCTATTCTTATACTTACGAGTTGGGTTCTATCTTTACTGGCCTGCTTCGATTGCTGCTGACTTAGCGCTTGCAGTCCAACACTGAGATACTACACTCGCATCTAAAGAGACAGACAAAGACTCAACTCGGGATCGGGATGAAACTATCACTGGGAATTCTACCGCTGAAAAGCAAAAAAGAGCATTCGACACTTGGTACTCGCACAAGAACATAACTTGCAACTTCACTTCCTTTCCTTCAGCTTCAAGAGTCGCTCAGGACCCTACCCGGTTCGCTACTTACTTCTTTCCTTTCTTCAGCGAGGACTGCGTTATTGAACTTCTAACTCCATTTTCACTTCGACTGATTCTATCACAGCGTGTCAAGTAGCTCAATCTCCCCATATGACCCGCGAAATCCCCTAACTAGACTCGTGCCATTTCGAATCAGTGGCTTCCTTCCTTGAGATCTCGTTTTTATTGCCTAGCTTTCTTACTGGGCAAGCAGCTCCTACCTCGTGATACGAATTCGCTCCTAGATCCGAAAACTATTGAGTCAACGAAAACCATTGAGTCAACGAAAACTATTGAGCCAACCGGGGCTCTTTATAGCTCTGCCTTGATTCGGATTCCGCTTAAAACTCGTCCCGTCTTCGCTGCTTTTCTCGGAAGCTCCGTTATAGTCGAGCGTCTTAAATTCAAAGCTACTTAACTCATCTAGATTCTTGATTGTTGAGATCTGAAGCAGCTGTCGTTGACGGCTTCGTTGGTTTGGTTGCTACCAGTGAAGGTCAGGAAGCAAAAGCTCACTGCTGTAGAGATCTGAAGCCCCACTGAATCTTGACTTGAGCATTTCCAAATCCACGTCTTTTGTTTTGGGCTTGTTTGTAAACCAAGATAAGATGGGAATTCCATTTAAGCTAATTCCATTGTAGATATGTCATTGTTGAGATCAGGCCCACGAGAGGTATTCAACAAAACGCCACTCAACTGCCTCAGCCTTCCATATAACGTTCAAGGAAGTAAAGCTAGAAAGAGGGTTGATACTTGATTTGTGGACTTTGACTGCGCTTAGGACAGCTTTGAGAAACGGTAAGGCGAGAAACGGCTTGAGGAGGTAAGCCGCGGGCATACTAGTTGCCCGCTCCTGACGTGAGCGACGTAAGACTGATTAGCTCCTATAGTATTCTATCTATTGGATGTCGAACTGAGAAAGAGAAAATCACATCACTGACTTTCTTGGCTTGACCTGCCCGCTCGGCCTTTCCGTATTTGTTGAACTGAGACGTAGCTGAATCTGTCCTTTGAACATCGAAGAAAACCCTCGTATTACCAGAGTTCGTAAAGTAATTAAGAGTTCGGAGAGTTAAGGCCGTTCAAGTTCATATACTCATATGTATTAGTAGTGCTTTTCAAAACCGACTTATATGTATGCGAGAGGCTGAAGCAACTGCCTGAGCCGGGGATCCCGTCATAGAAAAATAGGAAATTCGATCGAACCTCTACTAACAAGCAGAAGGAAGTTGGGAAAGTAGCATGCTCCCTTCGTTGGCTTCTGCTTCTCTCTAATAATTCTCTCTAACTCATAATTCTCTCTAATAACGATAACAGGTCTAGCTTCGCTAAAAGAAAAGTATGAACTGCTTTACAGATCTCGGAACCGGATCTACTTTCTCATCTTCATTCGAGGACCCGGAATGTAGCCAAAAGAAAGGCCTTGTTGACGCAGCGCCCGCTGCCGGTGAGCCAATCCAATCCTCTTTCTCGCTTCGGGAGCGCTGCCCGTGTGCGAGCTTAGCAACCCACCCTATTTAATTGCCCTGTTTCAATGTCAAAAAAGAAGAAACAGATAAAAGAGACTTACTTGAGCCCTGAAAATGGAGAATAGGGCCCATGACATACACTACACCTTTCTTTTCCACTAAAATCTCTCCTTAAGCGCTGTGGGGACAACTGATTCGTTGTGAGGACCATTAACGGATATTTGAACTTCTTGTCTTGCAAATGCTGGTAGATCCGTGTTCATTGTTCCTACCTTAAAGAAGAATAAATAGTAGCCCAGTAAACCTCTTGTCAAATCAAGACCTTAAAGAGTCATCTCTATATGGGACAATAGTCAACTCATCTTACCGGGCTAAAGGGCGCATAACTGACTCTTCCTTCTTTAGCTGAAGCTAAAGCATTGGACAGCTGGTCTTGTCTGCCCCAATAAAGAAAGAGATATCAGTCAGCCCACACTACTTACATCTTAAATAGAGAAATTCCTTTTAGTTAGAGGTCAGGTCCGCGGCGGGTATTGCCGCTCCACTCTTTTGGGGAATTGAGCAGCTGCGGCGATGGGTAATTGAGTGCTGCGGCTGCTGGCAAACGATTCTCAAAGTCATGAATCAGTGGCTTAGCTCTCGACAAACAGTACTTGTTCAGTTTATGTATTTACTTCATTCTATCATTGGTACTCGATACATATTAAAGGATCTCATCTCGCCCAGTGGAGCCTTAACTAGAATGCCTATCTTCTTCAGTTCAGCTCCCGTTAGCACAACAATAGAATCAACAATAAGTATTAAGTTCGTCAGCTGCAAGTGGAAAGTAGACATCGACAACAAAATAAGCAGTGATTTTGAAGAAAGAGCAGGATCAGCAGCAGGCTTAGAAATAGATCTCGGTGTTGCCAAAAGTGAAAGCAGAGTTTTCGCCGGGTTGAGATCAGAAGCAGTGCTAAGGTGAGTTGACCTGACTGCGATAGATGAAATGAGAGTTTGATCGGCGTCAGCAAGTTATTCCGCATCCCCGAATGCATAAATGAGAAGAGAAAGAATATGCCTCTTTACTCAACAAGCCGTTGTGCACTAGGGAATTCAAAAGACAAAGCGAAAGCCCAGATTAAGAAACAGGCAACTAACTCATCTCGAATCTCATGCCCACACGACACCCACGTCCTTTTTGTATTAGGCGTTAAATGAACTAGAATAGCGGATAGGGAACCCCCGTAGGGATTTGCATTTTCCATTGGTTGTTCACGGAGCAGTGTACTTCACTTAAGTTTTAGGGAAGGACTTGCTTCTCAATAGAGTTCTTTCGGCTGGCTGCATCAATTCGTTCTTCAAGTGGAGCAAGGGCTAGATTCTGTGGAGCAGGCAGGAGCGAGACGAGACTGCGTACAGAATTTAAGGCGAGGTATTGAATATCTGAATTGAGGTGTCAGCTGCCGATGGCTATTGATGAGAACCCTACTCGAAAACGGGAATCCAACTCGAAACCGTGGCCTTCACTCTAGCTTGAATTCTTGGGTGCACCACCGGACTCGTAGCTATAAGTTCCTAAACTTCTTTTCTGAGATCTGAGCC
Organism: Ensete ventricosum; assembly: GCA_029747655.1. Classification (NCBI taxonomy): domain Eukaryota; kingdom Viridiplantae; phylum Streptophyta; class Magnoliopsida; order Zingiberales; family Musaceae; genus Ensete; species Ensete ventricosum. Next base: position 42,468 of record JAQQAF010000047.1, on the reverse strand, counting down.
TCGCCTTCCTACCTATAAGACTCGCAGTTGTCCTTGTTCTTTTCACGTTAGATAATGATTCTGTTTACTTGTATTGATATCTATTGTTGACATTGGGTTTCTCATGTGACATTTGCGTTGGTCCTTCCAATAAGGAATAGAGGTAATAAGAAGAGGACTAATAAGTCAGAATACAAGGCGTGTAGCCAATGCCAATAGAGTGAAAGACAGAAGTTGTATACAACCCAACATTAGACTTATTACTTAGGGAATCCAACTCGAAACCGAGGGCAGCTGACGATGGCCGTGAGAATCCAACCGGTAACAGGCAGAATAGAACTACCGGGAAAAACACTTGATCTCCGGAGCTCAAGGGTGCCTCGCTACCACTTCTATTAGAATGACCCTGCCGATCGGTCTGTCCTTACTCCCGGTTCTGTAGCTACTGATACCAAGGCGGACTCCCTGCCCTATTAGTCTACCCTTTCAAACTAACGCCCCTTACTTGCTTTCTTGCTTATGAGCTTGTCCCTTCCAGCTACCTTCTTGAATTCATAGGATGATTAACGTCCGGACTCGCATTGGTAGTCGTAGTCAAGAAAACAGAACGAAGGAACTACCTAGTATAGGGCGGAATTCTCATACTTTCCTCAAGGGTAAGATAACTGGGAATCGCCCTTTTGGGGTTGGTTATGTAATAAAGTCGCCTTGGGGGCATAGATTCCTCTTTTCATTTTCATAGAGATGCTTTCAACTAACTCCCCTGTGCCTGAGAGCTTGAAAGAGAGATGTGATGCTCAAAAAACAAAATAAGAATATGTTCCTGCTTTACCATTTGATTGAATTCTTATATATTAGTAGCTAAAGTCTTGCTTCCCTGTCTCATCTATTGGGCGGTGTTTCATTATGAGAAGCAGTAGCTCCATTCTAATAGTAAGTAAAGTAAGAACGAAAGAAGGGAGTATTGTGAACTAAGCACGGATCCGAATCAGTAGCTAAGGAATGGTAGCCAGGGAAGTCATACTGAAATCAAGGAGCCTATTACTGAGATAGAGGGCATAAAGTACTGAGATAGAGGGCATAAAGGCGGAGAGCCTGGTGTAGTTATAGTTAGACTTATCGGTTCAAACTGAAAACCTTTCTTTTCCTATTCTCTTTATCCGATTATTCTTTTCATGTATAATAATAAATCAACATGAGATGAGGGAATACCGGAGACACATACAGATATTAGGTCCGGAGCCTAAGATATAAATGGGTGAACTACAGATTTGAGGTGTATCGTATTAGTTTGAACCTAGAGCATAGGTATTGAAGGGACAACTACATATGTTAGATCAGGAGCGGGACAGTTAGTTTGAAACTCACAAGCAAGTACTTGGTTTAGTAGTTAAGTAAAGGTTGTTAGACACCCACTCGGGCATAAGAGATATGGTAGTAAGAGTGAAAGACAGGAGGGGGGCAGACCGAGAAAGGAACATAGTAAGTAAAGATATGCAAGGCAGTGGTGGGAAACTTATAGGTGAGGCAATGGCGATAAGGACGAAAACTCTTGTAAAGCAAAGAGCGGTGGGCTAACTATGGGAAGACAGAGCGAAAGGCATTAGTGGAATTCATTGTGACAAGAGAAACTGTAGAAGTCAGTAGAGCGGTCGGTAGTGCTCTAGTTTAAAAGCAAGCAAAGTAAGGCTAACAGCTAGTCAAGTAAGCCTGATGAGAATGTAGCAATATTAAGTACTTTTCGTTATTTGTTTACAGCAAAGTTTGTGAATAAAAGCTTTAGCTCACGAAGAAATCGGCATAAAAAGGATTAGCGGCAATACTACTAATAGGAATCGGACTGGGGATAGAGAATACAATTCATGATAACAAGACTGCACTCCGGGTATGATCTATCGCCCATAGGTATATTCATTCCTTGCTCTAAGTCGGTTGTTTCGTGGAGTTATTGTGTAATCATAGAAAGAAGCGTCGGCATAACTCGCTAACGGGAGCTACTATACTACTATAAGGGTTCAAACGAGATACTTACACGAGATACTCTACTTGATACTTGACTTGCATCAACCACAAGCAAGGCTGAGTTGGGCCGACTTACTATACTGCAACCTTGAATCAAATCCTCGCATATGAAATAATAGATGAAATCATCTAGCTGCAACATTATATAAGAGCACATAACATTACCTTTTCATATACTCTACTTTCACTTGACTTCGAGCGCATTAACTTAAGGTTTGGTTTCAAAACTGGACCTTTCTACTGCTTGAGCAACTAAGTAGGGACAGTGAAACTTACGATACTGCGCAACTAATACTGAATTGAATCTAGCTTTACTAATATAGAAGTCATTCAAAAACACAGCTAATATAGAAGTCATTCAAAAACCTTATAAACTAACTTATTACTTTAAGAACTCATTGAGGCACCGCACCGTGTTATCTAAGTTAATACTTCTTAGTTACTAGCTCTTTCGCCTTAGTTACTAGCTCTTTCGCCCTTGTGCGTTCTTGTTCCCTTGTTTGTTTGTTCCGTTGAAAAAGATTCCGCCCACCTAGGAGCTTGTCACGTTGCAAAAAGGGAAGCGTACCATGCGTTTCTCGTACCATGTACTGCTTTTTCTATATAAGCTGGCTTAGAGGATCAGATCTCTTTCTGTTCTGTGAGGAGATACAATCTCTTTCCGGTAGCAGGTTTTAGACCAGGTGCACGCGCTATAAATATCAGAGTACTATCAAGCAAGAGATAACAAGCTATAGAACCATAAGATGCTGGATCAGGTTACCGTGTAAAAGTAAGCAGCGATAAGGGATAAGGGTATAGAGAAGGGGGTAATATTCTCTTTTCCGCATTTCCAGAATCAATCTCTCTTCTTTTCTGCATTTCCAGAATCAATCTCTCTTCTTTTCTGCATTTCCAGAAGAGGTCGGGTCGGGCAAGAAGATCTTAATTACTCCATTTCTTTTTTCCTCTTTTCCTTGCCGCAAGCAGGTTGAATACGTTTGACTGTTGTCGTATCAAGAATAATATCAGAAGCTGTGTCAAAGTCAGCTGCAGTGGGCAAGCTACTGCTGATAAGAATTGAGTTAGTAAAGAGAGAGCCCAACTTCAAAGAAGCAATCAAAGAAGTTGTTAAAGAATATATAAGTCAGCAGTATAAGATTTCCCACTACAAGTAAGAAGTCGACTCGTAGCTCTAACACAGGAATTCGACTACTATCTCTAAGACAACAGCTAGGGATAACGGGGATTGAGCCACTGCTAACTGGAATGCAACTAGTACTAGTCGGGAATCAAACTACTAATAGTGCCGGGCCGGTGCTTACAATGCTTGAGCTAGGAACCCGCTTTACTGTATCCAAGCCCTTCATGGAAGTATGTCGCTACTGCCATTAAGTCAACTAACCACTATTGGACTTAAGTCACTACAGATAGAGCTTTCACCAGTGCCTTCTCACACTTTCTCTTGTATAATACAGATTTGAACTAACGCTAACATAACAACAGTTGAACTCAAAACAAGTAATCCAACTATTGCTGATGAGCCTACTATTCCTTTCTTCAAATCAGTTATTCCGTATAGTAATTCTGTATTGAAAGGTTCTTCCGTTATCTTATATAAGACTGATTAGTTTAGTATCGGCCTGAACTAGTAATAATCAGAACAAACCTAGGAATAGAGAATATGGATACTGCCTATAAGACCTTAGCTACTGACTTGACTTCTACAGTTTCTCTTATGATATGGAACCAAACTAGTGCTTTCCTGCTTTAACCCTGGAGACTTTAACCCTGGGAGACCGGACAGATCCATTTCTATTGTAGTACGAGACCGGACAAGACCAATAGACAGAATTGACCCCACCCAGGCATAAAAGAATGCAACAGTGCCTCTAACGACTGACACTTATAAAGAAAGACACAGGAAAGTAAGCCCAATAGTGAGTAGTAGCAGCCTCATCCGCAGTGTTCGCATTCTGATTTGATATAGTAGCAAAGAATACAAGGTTAAGCTACTAATCTCGAATATGTATTTCACTTACGGGCCCGACCTTCTTTATGCAGCAAATAAGTCTTTCACTAACGTCCCTTTCACTCTGTAGTTGGTAGAGCTGGACCATACCCGTATTTTCGATTCCTAGGTTCGCTCCTATCAGTCGCAGTGTTTATTAGTCCTAGAGACACTAGTAACATCCTATAAGGCAGTAGTCGACTCTGTTAGTTCACTGTCTAATTGGGTGGAATCCCTTGTTCCGTGCTTAGTTCTTACGCGATTCTTTCGTTTGATTCCAATAGTAGCGGTTAACTAGTAGTGGTTGAGTTCCCTGCCCTTGGCTTTAGTCTAGTTGGCATTAGTTCAAAGCTGATGCTCACTGCTTACATTTTGCCCTAAATCCCTGTGTTTGAATCGTAGTCTGCTGTTCCTTGTATCAAATCTGTATTTCCACTATAGGGCTTACACCTATTTGCTTCAATGTAGTATTTCAAATATGAGTCTGCTACTAATAACTCCAATGCTGGAATTACTGATCTTACAAAGCTGTCCTGTCTCCTCTTTATCCTAGTAGGGCACCCCCTAATTAATCCTATTCCAATTAACCTGTCTATTGGCCTGCCGCTACATTCTTCTGGTGCACAAGAGCTATCAAGTGAAATGCAAAAGTGGATAAAGTATGAGTTTAGGGCTAAGGTCTTTCTTATCGGGGTCGTTTTTCATCATCAATCTATCGGGTAGTGTTCGACTATTACTATAAGCTAATGTAATCAGGAATTTCGGAATTCAAAACAGTAGTGTTGGGCTAACCCCCGCGCATAGGAAAGTCAGGAACAAGTACAGGCCGCACCAACTTTGGTTTAACAACAAGGAACGGTAGCTTTGATTCTCTAGCTGGTAGGTGACTCTTTCATTCATATGCTCCTTAGACTGGATGCCGTAACCTAATTATTCTAATACCGAGTTTGTTTCTATGTTCCCTGCACCATATCCTTCCTGTATTACTGATACAACTTGTACCGCACTAGATCGTACCGTACCACCAGCCAAGTAACGTAGTAAGTTACGCGGTAAACACAACTGTCATAATAATAATAATAACAAGTAACTAGGTTTGGTTTACAAGGAAAGAGAAAGTCAAGCCCCACATAAAGAAAAAAGAAAGAATCAGTGGAAAGGCATTGTTACTGCGCAGACGAGGAAGCTCTTTCTTGACGGGGCCTACCTAGCCTAGGAGTTGGGCATAGGGAAGGAGTAGTTCGCTTACTTCTACCCTTGGTTGGAAGAGAAAGTCCCCCCTTTTTTTAGAAGCGTAGAAAGGATCAAAGAACAGAATCTCTTGTGGTGAGCATGGCTCGAGGTTAGGAAACGCACCTCCATCTACGGAGTACCTACTAGAAACTTCTGGAGGGAAAGCCTATACTCCATTGATGAAACATTGGAATCCCCTTCGATTCTTAATTGATTCAATATTGAGATCTCCTTTTACTCTTATTAGTAGTCGGGTCCTTTTACCTCGATGAGAACTTAACGCTCCCGGGACTCATAGCTTCAATAGCAACTCCATTCAGGGCAGAGCGGGGACTACGATAGCTGCTCTCATGTCATGACAAGAGGATTGGATACATACGATAGAACCTTGCGCCTCAAGGCCACTCGCTTCGCCTTTTATACTTGGTCAAGATGTTGAATTAGAGGTCTTGTCAGTAGAGGGGAAAGAAGAAAGGACTGTATTTCAACAAAGCCATTCATTTCTGCAAAAGGGAATGAACCGGGATCTCTATCCGGAATGGATTAGCCACTTAGAATCAACAAACAGGCTAAAACAAGGGCTACTTTACTAAGCTTGAACTTTAGTGATGAGGTCGCAAAGATGGTGCGAGGAAAACAAGATCGTCGAAGGCGAAGGGAAGCCCGGAAGCCGGAAGCGAAGAAAGTGCAGCTATCCACACACAAGGGCCAAGCAACCACCGGCCGACAAACTGCCAAGCAACCACCGAGTTGCGCGGCTGCCGACAAGCTATATATATAGTGCGTCAGTAGCCAAAAGAGTGTAGCGGCGCGCCGACAAGCTATTTGAATAGTGCGTCAGTAGGCCGACAAGCAAAAGAGTGTAGCGGCGCTAGCCGCGCAACTCGGTGAGTTGCTTGGCGCCGCGAAACAGCTGACGCACTATATGTTATAGCTTGTCGGCGCGCGTCAGCAGTTGCGCGGCTAGCGCCGCTACACTCTTTTGGCTAGTTATCGGCACTGACGCACTATGAAAATAGCTTGTCGGCGCCGCGAAACAGCTGACGCACTATATGTTATAGCTTGTCGGCGTGCGTCAGTGCCGATAACTAGCCAAAAGAGTGTAGCTAAGCGCCGACAAGCTATTTTAATAGTGCGTCAGCGGTGCCGCGGCCAAAAGAGTGTAGCGGCGCTAGCCGCCAAGGCACATAGGTGCCGCGGCAGATAGAGCGGCGCTAGCCGCGCAGAAAGAGTGTAGCGGCGCTAGCCGCGCAACTCGGCACTGACGCACTATTAAAATAGCTTGTCGGCGACGCACTATTAAAATAGCTTGTCGGCCGGTGTAACTGACGCACTATTCAAATAGCTTGTCGGCCGGCACTGACGCGCTATTAAAATAGCTTGTCGGCCTACTGACGCACTATGAAAATAGCTTGTCGGCGCGCCGCTACACTCTTTTGCTTGTCGGCCGGTGAGTTGCTTGGCGAACTCGGATCTAAGACTTACACCCGGCAGACTTGAGCTAGAGACTCGGAATCGGACTACTATTGATAAGGCGAGAACTCAATCGAGAAGGCTATAACTACTACTTATAAGAGTGCTGCTGCTACTGGTAATACTCTCACTTGGAACTTAGACTTACTACTTTAGAGAACCAACCACAGACTAATAGCTTTGACTCACTTCTTTCATTACTCCACTCCTTACTCGTATTCTGCAGCTACTTCTTTTGACTCTTACTTGTTAGTTTGACTCCGCCTTTACTGCCTTTAGTCTTGCTTTCCCGTCCCAAAGTCTTTGTCCGCTAGCTCGAAAACTTGTGTTGATTGCGGCGCTTGCTTATTGTCATTCTTTAGCGGAGTTGGGCCACTAGTGAGCTTCATTCCTTAGTTCACCCTTAAGTGTGCCATTACTTGAAACGGAGTCTGTCTTTCCTGACCTCAATGCCGAGTTTGTCTATAAACTGCCCTTATCTAATTCTGACTATCTCGATCTAACATCTGTATTTGTCCCTTCAATGCCTACATTAGAATTAGAGGCTGACTTTCCCCTTTATCTTAATATTTCTTATGAAACTAATAAGAAGGAATACAAAAAGTCAACAAAAGAAGAGAACTAGTACGAACAAATCTACCTCTCTACACTCACGTAGTTACTCGTCCGGAACTCTCATACTAATACTCCTGCTTTAAAGTCTGCCTACTTATTAATAGTGAGCTGAGCATTAAGCGTATAGTTATAGTTAGCTAAGCATTCTTTCTATGATAAACACTCGTTGAAAATCCTCTTTTTTCTTTGTTGGCAAATGAGGAACCCCTGTTGCAAATCCAAATAAGGAGCCTTCTTTCTCGCTTACCTTAACCGCTAGTGGGTCATAATAATAAGCTTAGGAAATCCAAAATAAGAGAAATTGAGAGCTAATAGATCAGAAGCAGTGCAGCACCGAGATGAATATGAAGCAAGGGAAGAGAAGAAATATCTGAAGCAAGAAGTAAAGGAGTTGAGTATAGAAGAGGGATGCTGGATGCTGTGTCTTTAATAGATTAAGTAAGATTAAGGAGCTCCGTCTTTCCAAACTCCAATTTGGATAGGTTTTGCCATAAGGGTAGCTCAAAAAGGTCATATATTTAGGCCTTCAAACTGCCATTTCCCTCGTAACAATCATTTTGCTACTTTTTTCATATATATGGAGCTGTAACTTCAAATCATATGGACTATCCTATTCCCTTTCCCACTTATTCCCTTCACCCCGACTCTTTTCTTCCGCCGTCCGGCTTATAGGCTGGAGTTGACCCGACAAGCAATTACCTCTTCATTACCTCTTCTCCATCTCTGGAAAATCCCCTTGAACAGTGGCCCGCACCAGACTCATTCTCAGTTCGTTTTATCGAAAAGGTTGTAATTCCTTTAGAAGGGACATCCATGGTGACATTGAAGCCCGTCCCTCTATTTTTGCTTTTGATCGTTACTCTGGCACTTAGATACTGAAATTAGGGTAACTCCTTCTCACAGGCTTGTTCCAAAGATTCGAAATAGTTCCCAGGCGGGGAAGCAAGTCTGATGAAAGAACCCCTTTCTTTGACTTGAGCATTTAACAAAAGGAAAAAGGATCCACATTAGTTAGGGGCACATAAAGTATACCTTTTTGCGTCGGGGGGAAACTACTCTCATGTGGGAATCCACCTATCAAACCCACTTATCGGCTCAACAAATGTATTTCCAACTGCTTTTCCTGGCTATAAGTTGGATGGAGATGGTGTTACCACGTAGTGTAGAGATGAGCATTCGGCTTCTGTATTCTATCGTCGACAATAACCTTCTTTGCTGCTTCCGATCCGCGTTATTACAATGACTTCTGTTGCTTCCTCACCTGATCCAGCCTTGCCAGTACGAGTTGGCTTCTAACTTCTTTGTTTCATTACCTTAATCCGCTTCTAATCCTTGCCCATACGGGCAAGTAACTACGCGCTCGGTCACTTTCATAAGATTATCTTGATGGTATATTCCCCTATTCAGATAGTGAGGTAGCTTCGTTCCATCAAAATGTAGTAGGTTTTTCTATTAATACAAGCGCTCGGGTCTGACTTTCCCGCCTTTCACTCTACCTTTCCTAGCTCTAGGGCTTACTATTCTTACTTTTTGACTGGTAAACTGGCATATGAACCAACCTTACTCTACTGCATCCCGGGCTTACTTTGCTTTATCTGATCCTTCAAATCAATACCTTTATTCTATAGTTACTGATCTGGGTCCTTTACTTCACTTGGCACCCAGCTCCCCAAGCTCATCAAAAAGCTGCCCTTATTCTTATCCAGCTTCATGACCTATATAATGCCCCACCCTGCTCTGCCAATGATCCGGCACGCACCTTATTTAGCCTATGATTTACCTGCTTGTTCGTTGCCCATACGACAACCCTTTCTTTTTGTGCAAGTCAAGAATTATGACCGGTGCTTTTTCTGCTGCCCGGACTCATTGCTTCCTTTATACCAGGGTAACAAAACTGTTTACTCCATTACTTCAAAACTCTCATCTCACTAAATCACTCTGTAAGCGAAGCCCTAGAAATACATAATTGTTGCCTATCACTTCTGATTTTGTTTAAAGCGAAATTGAGAGGCATCTTCTGTAGCTCTAAGTGATTGATCTCGTTATGCCTAAGCCAAGGCTTTTCTTATATTGGTGTTAGGTGCTCAGGCTCCTATCTTATCTTGCCTGCTTCGGATGTTCATTTAAGTAATAAAGATTGGGTACTTTGGTTGGCATTTTTCGATTGTTGTTTGTTGGAACCAACTGTTCTTAAGAGCTGACGAGATTCGTCCCCGGCACTATCACTATAACCATTAGCTTCCGGATCTCTATTTCCTACTCAAAGAAGCTGTCTTTTCACGATATCAAACTCTTGGCAAGAGATTACGAATGGCTGCACGTAAAAACAAACTGCTGTCATTCTGATTCAATTTGCTGGCGCCCCTTCTCAATGACCTTAACCACTACCATCTGAAGTCAAAAAGCCTTCAACACAAGCAAGCGGCCAATCGAGCACAATAAATACGAAAGCCGGAAGTCCAGCGCTCAAAAGTGCCTGGGCCCTGTACATATCCATATTGGGTTCGGGAGCCTCCTCAACAGGGTCACTTCTACTTTTTTGCGTAGAGGCGGATTTATATCAATGCCCCGGAAAGAAAGAAATGACTCTTAGCCCCAAAATGGGAATTATACCCGATTTTTGCCTATCGATAGAACACTTCCAATAGCGTTAAGAGACAAGAGCAAGATATATCGTAGTAAAGGTTTACTGAGCTTTCAAAGAAAATAGGCTCCTTATTAGCATATGACCTAAGTGACGGCTCCGGACTCGCTAGCAGGATGCAAAGATCCGATCCCCACTCCCCGCTTTAACCACAAATGTATCAATATACCTATATACCTAAAAACGATAACCCGGTTACACTGAGAACTGCGATCTTACCTCTGCCTGCGGATTCAGTTTGTGTTCCATGGCAGTCGTTCTATGTTCGTCGACTGGCAATCACTTACTTACCCCTTTTTACCCTGGCGTACGTTAGCGTCTTTTTTCATCTTTCTCCCATGCTTTCTGTAGGTCAACAACCACAATTCTACTTTACTTCTTCACCCACTCCGTTGGGCTTTACGGACTGTCTGGAGAGAATCACTCCGACTCTTCCTTTTTTGAGATGCAAGATGCAGTACTACTAGTATCTTCTTTCCTTTTGTACTATGACCTACCACGGTGTGGATAAGCCCGTATTTATTATGAAATCCCAACCTTTACTTTTAAGGAGGAGAATCACCAGGAAAAGGGAAGGTGAAAGAAAACGGTCATGATAGATTGGTAGCGGAATGAGGAAGAGGCTCGGAAGGGAAAAAAGGAAGTACTGGTTCAACCAGATAGGAGTGACGGAAAGAGAGAGACGGCAGCTTTTTTGTAGCACGCACAGTCAAATGTATTTAGTCGGTTTACGAAAAAGGGATTTCTAACACACTCGATTTCTAGTTAGTTTACGAAAATATGGCCTTATTCGACTAGGGCTATTCAAACTGCTAACTATGATTCGGATTTGATGCCAGACTTCAGGTGCCCTCTCCGTTAGAAAAGCAAGAAAAGAGAAATCCAAAGTAGAATCCTAGTTCGCCGAGCCTCATTCTGTTCCTATAAAGATCCTGGTTCCAACCGTCAATGATGAGAATAAATGCAATTATAGGCTTTGCCTCGGAGGCTCTGCTGATTCATGTCCTTGGTTCGGTCTCTCTTCATGATTACTCGGCCGTTCTTCTTTCTACCTTATCGGTAACAGCTGGATTCTGCATATTCAGAAAGAGTTCTAAGTATTGCATTCCCGCAAGACAAAGACGAGCTCCTTCTCTACGTCAACCCGATAGCCCTTGGAAGACAAGACTATATTCTCTGTCTGGAGACCAGGAGCGACAGAACGAAGCGATCTCTCAAAAGAAAGGCCCATCTCCTGATTGAATAGCCTACCTAATTAGGCCATATCTGAGGCTATATGAAGCTTTTTTCTTTCGATGGGGCAACTACTTATTGGATTTTCTTTTTCACGACCGACCGCTCGAATGCTTAAAACACAAAATGATTCCTAGGCTTCAAATGAACTCCCTGTCCCCGGTACTCGACCCCGGAGAAAGTCATGGTAGTGCCTACCAGCTTATATAGGTTGATGATACTAACAATAGGTATAACCCGATTATGATGAAGATCCACTACTAGCTTACTCATCCGAAAGAGAGAAAGGAATGTAGAGGGTAAACTCGTCCGGTAAACTCCTCTTTAAGTATAAGGGTTCCGCCCTCGCGATTGACCCAACCAACAATTGAGAGCCCAAGTAAGAATAGCTAAACTTATAATTATAGCCCAAGTAGGAAGTTATAGCCCAAGTAGAGCTAAACATAAGCTTTCGGAAGAGTGAGATTCTACCTTGTCAAAAGTGAAGCAAAAGAAAGGGCTCGGCTCAGTTGCTAGACCAAGCATAAGGTAAATTGATCCTTAGTTAGTAACTCTACTCTCATGGAAGAAGGGGGTAGCTATGTATCGCAATTCCCTCATACCCGGGGAGGAATGAGAAAGTCTTAAGAACCTTATCGTATTGCTTCCGAGGTCTGCCTTCCTTGATTTAGCCCTAAAACCCGGGGTGAGGACATCAGACAAAGCAATGGAGTAAAGCTTGTACTCCTTTTGAATTAGACTGAACACCAACCCATGCATTCAATTAGAAAACAACTTGCCTGAGAGAGTGTAGCGGCGCTAGCCGCCAAGGCACATAGGTGCCGCGGCAGATAGAGCTAAGCGCCGACAAGCAAAAGAGTGTAGCTAAGCTAGCCGCGCAGAGGCAAGTAGGCAAGTCGGCAAGTAACTACTAATGTTACGCGCAGTGGACAAGCTATTTTAATAGTGCGTCAGCGCCTAACGTGACGCGGCGCCAAGCAACTCACCGAGTTGCGCGGCTAGCGCCGCTACGACAAGCTATAACATATAGTGCGTCAGTAGTTACGCGGCGACAAGCTATTTTCATAGTGCGTCAGTGCCGGCCGACAAGCTATAACATAGCGCGTCAGTGCCGGCCGACAAGCTATTTTAATAGCGCGTCAGTGCCGAGTTGCGCGGCTAGCGCCGCTACACAAACACACTGCCGCGTAACATTAGTAGTTACTTGCCTCTGCGCGGCTAGCTACTGACGCACTATATGTTATAGTTTGTCGCCGCGAAACTGCTGACGCGCTAAACTATAGCTTGTCGGCGCGCCGCTACACTCTTTTGGGTTGATAGAAAATAGATCATGTCATAGTTGGCCTCTCTTTTCTCGGATCCACAGCTATATCGAATAGCCTTTGAGGAATGGTGCCACATATCCCTCGGATTAGCCCAAGAGGACAGAGAAGAGGGAATCCTTTTAGTCAACCATATAGCCTACCAAGCAGTGCGCTATCAGTCCAGTAGCATTAGTTCTCCAAGGAAAGAAAAGCGAATGTTATTGAATTAGGCTAGGCTGCCTTCCACTTGAAGCAGACAAACAAACCTTATACTATACACACACACATTACATTTCAGGCCTTAGGACATTCCGGACTGAGTATAATAGCGATGATCGTTATCCAGAGACTAACTTCACTTTATTATTCACTTTGCCACTTCTTCGCCTGTACACATCGTTATCTGTTTCTCTATGCTCACTTTCATTATTTACTCACTTCGCCTGTACCTTGTACTTGTTGAATACTTGTTCTAGAGGAGAAGCCAACTAGCAACGGCAACGAAGTGTGTTACTGACCTAATGCGAGTTTCACTTGTTCTATTTCTTATTAGTTGGTTGTCGCCATGTAATTCCCGATGAAGAAAGGACTTGCTCCGGACGTTCAACAAGCAAGATGTGAGTCAGCTATTCGCCCGAGAGCTAGAGTCATATGTGAGTAAGGGTAGGAGTGTGAAAGTCGAGTGAGGGTGCTTTGACCTTGCTTGCTTTGTCGTGGATAATTGGATTCTATAGCGCCTAAGTACTTATTGTATTTCGTTGGGATCAGACTCAGTATAATAAAGAGTGAGAATCGGAATAAGTATCAGAGGAAAGAGTGGATTAAGGTCAAAAAGATGAGACAAGCAACTCATACTTTTGCCCCTGCCCTGTTACGAGATACCAAACTAAACAAGTTATGTTTTCGGCTGCTGACTTACTTGATGCTGCTCCTAGAAACTGAAGCATGTAGTGCGCTTCTCCTTCGCATTCTACCCACTTTCAGATTTCCCGTAACTCCTTTAATAGGATCAAAGTCGACTTTCATTGCAGCAGACAAGCGTAACTCTTACTTCAATTCTGAAAGCTTACCTTCCCTAACTCTTACTTTTATACTAGATGGATGGATCGTACCCGTATTCTACTAATACCCTGTTTCAAGTTGCTGCCTTCTACTAACTTAGTTGAGTTCTTCAATGTTCAATTGTTATGTGCCTGCTTTATCCTTTGACTGATTAGTTTCATTCCGAGTTGAGTTCACTGAGTTGATTCCCTATTTGGAGTAGAATAAGAAATGAGAAAAGAAAGAAAACACACGGGCAAGTAGGCATCAGTTCAATTCCTTATTCCTGGGTTCATTTATACTACTTAGTTTATCATACCTATATTCTTCTACTAACGAGTCCTATCCTATTAGGCAGTAGCCAATTCCTTATTTCTTGGAAGATCCAGTATTGAAGTCAGCATTTCCATTCTTATAGATAGTGTAAAGTCACAAGTTTCAGAAAAAGCAAAGACAGTCTCATAGGCAGTACAGTAAGAGTAAGAGTACGGATGGAAGACAGGCAAGGTAGACTAAAGTACTGGGTGGGGAGCGCTCTTATTCTTATTAGTAAAGCACCGGAGCACGTTCTTATTCTTATTGTTAGCATTAATGACTTAGAACCTTGTTTTTAGATTCAAATGAAACTAACACAGGCAGGCCAGGCCCGATTGATGCTTTAACAGCTTCAGATACATCACCCCCGACAACAGGACTAGTTTATTGCGCAACGGGTAGTTGATTCTAGCCTCGTAGGTCATCAATAAGTGATAGGGAGCTACTGGGCACTGCACTGAAGAAGTTGATCATTACTAAGAAGTATCGTCTCTTTCAGTTCGAAGCCAGTACAAGTACTTCATTCAATATGAGTTCGGGTCGAGATTGACTCTACCTTCCACCTTGAATTCAAATTGGTTAGTGGAATTCTGAGTTGACTATTGTACGCCCCTACCTAATTGACTAGGCTACTCTCTCTTGAAAACAGAATCGAACTCATAACTATCCGAATGGAATTGGTGCTTCTCATACAAGTGCATTCGTGTGCTATAAGGAATTGCTCATAACTCCTTATTACTATTACCCTATTAGTCTTTTGGACTGCCTATAGTATTAGCATCCACGCTAACACATCTTAGTCTTCTAGCCCAGTATCTAAACCTTAAAGAAGGGAAAGTGAGAGTCAAAGGCATTGAAGGCAGGAGCGAAACACCCCTCTAATAACTCAACCTAGAGCATAGACATTGAAGTAAGGACCAGAAGGGGCAAATACAGATTTGATATCGGGAGTTCCAGAGTCAAAGTAAGGAGTTGATAAGGGGCAACTAAAAGAGAAACCAAAGAAAAGGTAGACTACAACGTAGGCGTGTGGGGGAGAATCCCAAGAAAGTCATAGGTTGGGTAAGCCTCCAAGACAGGATAGTGAGTTTGATACAAAAGGAGAAAAGAAGTTGCTGTTTTTGAGCCTAATTCATGTAGCATTAATTGCATTCTTTACCATATGCAAAAGAAACGATGGATTCCATTCCTGTTCGCGCACAAGGTACTTTATTCTGATACGGGGTAAAGAAAGTTGATTCTCCTACTCTGGCTGGATACAGCTTATTCACTCACATGATCCAGCTTAAGATCGTTCTCCGGATCTAGCTTATAATACGGATTGTTCTCTCGTTGACAACTTCACTTGGGCTAAGGGAACTCTTTGAAATACCTATTACCTATTGGGAAGCCAACTGCTAACTATCAGACATAGCCCACTGCTAAAAAGACTCTCCCCCGGAACTAAGACCTTAGCTGCTGACACTTAATGCTTTCTATTTTGATAATGAATTAACTGACAAAGGGCAAGACTGAACCCGCTGCTGGTTGGAATGAAACCAATGTAAACAGGACTTTCATTGCACTTTCGCCAATACCATCCTCTTTTGCCTCTCTTGTCGACTTGACTTCTCCTGCTGCTGATCCAACATACGCTTCTTAGGAAACCCATTCTCTTTCTCCCTTGTCGCCAACAACTTGAACTGGTCCCGGGCATTCTCCACGAAACCACTTTCCTCGAACTGATTCCTCTGTTGGGGCGCTAACTGGATACTAAATTCGAACTGCAGATTCTTCCTCATAGACAACTTTCGAACAGTGCGAACAGAACTTGTATTTACTTCAGGCAGGACAGATGTGCTTGCGCCAACACAGTAAACTCCCTTCTCCATTAGAGCACAAAGAATTCTCAACTTGATCCCTTAACTTGACTTTCGAACATCATTTCCTAGACAAATCTTGTGATTCTTATCTTTATTCCGTTTCTTATCCAGCATATGCCTCTGATTCAATCGTAGATGATACTGATTGTCTTAGCGCTTCGCCAGTACCCGATCTAGCTTAAGATCTTTATTCCAATACATATTATTCTCTGACAGCAGGAGCGTACCTAGCTATCTGCTTTCCTCTTCTTTCCACTCGGGTAGGTAGTAAGCCCTATTAGCGCTAGGTTAAGTCTGTTCGCTAGTACAGTAGTTCCATTCCATGTTATATAAGTCAAAGGACTAGAAGCACTTGTCGAATTCCCTATTGTAACAAAGTATGAGAAGCGCTAGGTTAAGTCCCATAAGTACTAGCTCAATTCCGATACGATAACAAGGTTCGAACAGATAAGTACGAGAATACATCTACTGCTTCTAAGCATTAAGCTACTGACTCGGAATGTCACTCTACTATCAACAAGATCGGAATGTAACCCTACTATCAATAAGAATAGTACTGGTACCTAACCTAGGAGGCTTAACCCACAAACCAACTCTGTCTTTCCTTGTTATTAGGCTTACTACTTGATACTATACACAGCTTGAATGAAGTATTTACTGCTCGATTCTTCCTTCCCGACGATGAGTACTCATTCTGATGTTCCTGATGTAAGAGTTACTTTCTTGTCAGCAAGGGGATCAGACTTAAAAGAAGGAGTAGCCGAACGAGGGTGATTCACTAGTAACATGTAACAAAGAAGGATAACGAAAGTACACAACACATGATATAATTAAGTAACCTCCCTGCGATACTCACTTATTTCTTGCTGACAGATTAACTACGCTTACTCACTTATTGAATTAAAGTAAGTAGCAAGCAGAGGATACTATTTAAGACGACAGTTGATAGTTATTGTTATTATTATTATTATAGTAGTAGTCGTGTCATACCAAAAGCAAGTAATATAAGACCACTAGCCGGGAAGGTAATACTGATTGATAGGCATGTAAAGTAAGAGTTGTTCCCGGGGTATTGATTTGTATGTCGCTATTCTTTTTTTGTAGCACGAGAGACACGAGCTCAATTCTTGTAGCAATAGTTGCCTTTCTTATTTCTTAGTGCATTTCTTTTTGATACTAGTTCCGTTATTTGTATTGGCAACTCAATTCCCTTTCTGGTGTAATGCTTATTAGCAGTATATAGTCTGTATTTCCACTTTGATTCCTTAAAGGATGCAAATGCAACAATGTAGCATACATCAAGTCATTATTAAGAAAAAGGAAAGAGGTTCAAGTAAGTGGTAGGCAGGAAGGAAAGATGAATGTAGAGTTCCATAAGCAGGGATTAGAAGCAAGATCCCACGATCAGACATAGTACCAGGTGAAAGTAAGAGTACAGGTGATGGATCAAATGCATTCTTTGCTGCGCGTACATAAGGGTCAGTTCAATGATTCAGGGATTCCGTTATATTCTATTCTTATATTAGTGGTGCAAGAGAGCACTCAATTCAATGATTCACTTCAAGTCCAGTTTCGGCAGCAGGGTAAGTAAGTTGTGCAAAAGTAAGCAGAAGGGGCAAAGTTTCGTTCTTGGTGTTGGCGACGAGTATCCTCCTGTTGGTTCTTACTGAATACCGAGTTTCATCGACAAGATCTGAAGCGGAATTATATGCTGTTGAAAGATCAGTTGCCGAAGCCGAATCTTAGTTCTCAACTGCAATCCGGTATTGACTTAACTTAAGAAGAGTTTCTGCATTTTGTAACTACTGACTGTGATTCTGACTATCTATCCTTTGTCTTACTATCTATTCCCTAAGCCTGTCTCTCCTTAACACAAGTCTATCTTTCCTGCCTTAGGGCGTAGACTCCTTTAGATCATTCTTAAACTACCTTCCCGATCTCATCTTACTACCCCACCCCTGGCAAGTCTGTAGTTCACCTCCTGCACTCCGGGTGCGCTATCCATAGGGCATCTAACAATGAATCCAAGAAAGGGGAATTCAACTCACAACTGGGAACTACGAATTACCCCACACGCACAAGAGCTGTTATGTTACTACCAAGTCCAATTCTTTATCTGAGCTTGCAGGCTTCTAGGAATCCCCCACACAGACTTCGTTCTCCTGCTTACTGCTCTTATTCTTTATTCTATACTTGATTCTTGGATGCGCTATTGCACCTTTAGTCCGATATTGCTGCACTTCCTACTCGACAACTGATCCACGTCCCCACTGTTCAATTACTCCCTCGCATGGTGTGCTATCATTCCTTTACTGGGGGTTATTCCGATAGATGCCTTCTTGGACTCCAGCAGTAGCATTCCGACTTCTCAGATGCATTCTGAGTTCCCGCCCGATGTATCCTTACTTAGCTGCGGGATTCCTGTTATCATTAGCCCAATTCTGATATCGCGGATAGGCCTTACTTCTTAGCTTGTCTTGTCGCGGGGTAAACCCTTGCCTCCTTGCTTCAAACCCTTGCCTCCCTGGAGAACCCGACAAGCAACTCACCGAGTTGCGCGGCGCCGACAAGCTATATATATAGTGCGTCAGTGTTGCGCGGCTGCCAAGCAACCACCGAGTTGCGCGGCTAGCTACTGACGCACTATATGTTATAGTTTGTCGCCGCGCCACTCTACTTTAGCGCTATGTTATAGCTTGTCGGCGGCCGCTCCACTCTTTCCCGCTACACTCTTTTCGCTCCACATACTGACGCACTATGAAAATAGCTTGTCGCCGCGTAACATTAGGGTCAAACACGAGAGAGTGTAGCGGCGCGCCGACAAGCTATAACATATAGTGCGTCAGCAGTTTCGCGGCTAGTTATCGGCACTGACGCACTATATATATAGCTTGTCGGCGCCGCGCTTGCCATATAAACGCAGAAAGAGTGTAGCGGCGGGCCGACAAGCTATAACATAGCGCGTCAGTGGCGTGCCGCGGCCGCCGACAAGCTATAACATAGCGCGTCAGTAGAGTGGCGCGGCCAGTTAGGCGGGCCGACAAGCTATAACATAGCGCGTCAGTGGCGTGCCGCGGCCAAAAGAGTGTAGCGGCGGGCCGACAAGCTATAACATAGCGCGTCAGTGGCGTGCCGCGGCCAGTTATCGGTGGTTGCTTGGCCGGTGTAACTGACGCACTATTAAAATAGCTTGTCGGCCGGTGCGCTGACGCACTATTCAAATAGCTTGTCGCCGCGTAACGTTAGTAGTTACTTGTCGACGCACTATATGTTATAGTTTGTCGCGGCGTGCGTCAGCTGTTTCGCGGCTAGCGGCTTGTCGGCGCCTACTTGCCTGTCGACGCACTATTCAAATAGCTTGTCGGCCTACTGACGCACTATTCAAATAGCTTGTCGGCGCGCCGCTACACTCTTTTGGCTAGAGGTTGCTTGGCGGCGTGCGTCAGCAGTTTCGCGGCCAGTTAGTTGTTGCTTGGCGGCGCACCTTGGCCTTAGGTACAAAGAGTGTAAGCGAGCACCCTCACTGACACTTTACTTTTATGCTTGGACCACTACTACACAAGGGGCTGGCAGGAAACTTGGACTCGTTTATAACTCTAAATAACCAAGTCCTTTGTTCGTTGGTACTGAGTATGGAAAAAGAGTCATTATTGAATCGGAAGTGAAGTTAAAGCCGACTACACCCCTCTCATAACGCACAACAAACAATACTAAGCCTGTTCCCCGAAACAATAAAACAATCCGCCTTTTCTTTCTTCCACATACTCTAGTAACAACAGAGCATTGCTTCCTTAGGCACCCAGAAAGGTAAAACATACCACATCGGGCCGCACCCCAAGTTGTTTGTTGAATGGAGGCATCATTAGGTTACAAATGAATAGAATGGCCTTGCTTGTTTCATTGAATGAAAAAGAGGAGAGTGCCTTGTTGAAAAGAAGCAGCCCGAGTTGCTTGTTGAATATAGGCATAAGAACCATACACTATAAGGACAGTACAGAGGCTGAGGGAGGGTGGAAAGATAGGGTGAAGCGAAAGATAGGATGAAGCGAAAGATAGGATGAAGCAAAAGATAGGGTGAAGCTATAGTGAGGGTATAAAGTAAGCGGTAAGAGAAAGTGTAGTTATCATATAGCTAAGCACTTTTATCAACTGTGCTGTGCGCGCCCTAAGGATCATAATAATAATTCTCAAGCTGGAGCGGGATCAGTTCAGGCGAGGAAGAAGGATAAGAGTAAGGAAAAGAAGCTGTTTCAAGATCGATCAGAAGCAGTGTTATTAAAGAAGTCCGTCTATTATTGGTGCAGAAGTCCGTCTATTATTGGTGCAGAAGTCCGTCTATTATTGGTGCTCGAGCTCATCAATTGCATTCTGCACTTTTTCATACTTCAAGTGGGTCGGCGCAAGAGATAGAATGTCTACATGGAATTCTGATTGTCCTAACGGAAAGAGAGTTGACAGTGTTGGCGTTTCCGAAGGTTCAGTTGTTGCGCTTGTTAAGTCAACGATAGAATCAGAGGTGTAACTCGCGTCAGTAGTTTCTGCTCAATGACATTCCTATCTATCTTATAGAGCTGCACAATCATTCCTATCTACTATCTTATAGAGAGCTGCACAAGAAATCTGTAATTCATTCTAAGGGTTTTGTCGTTATTCTATTCTAAGTATTCTAAGTGAAGTTAGGGAGTCTGGGGAGCAGTTCGAGTTTCAAGAGTCAAGATCGTGATCTTCAGTAGAATCAAATACAGGATCAGATGAAAAAGAAGTCAAGTCGACCAGATCAGATGCAGTTCGAGATGCAGCAGTAGAGGCGGATTCCTATTCCTATAGATCAGTTGAAAGAGAAGTTTCTTACTCAGGATCAGATGAAGCAGTGCTTGTTAAGTAGACTAAAGAATCCGCTGTGCCAGTTAGTTAAGGCAACGAGATCTGTATTAATCAGGATCAGTTCGAACTTAAATACGAGTTACTGGATGGAGTCACAAAGCTTTTCTTCCATACTGGATGCAGATTGAATACGAGTTCCAGAAGTACTTGTGCGGTGATTCCACGATGAGTTTACCCCGGCGACGAGAAATTGACTGATTGTCTGACTTAGATAATTGCCTTCCTCATGCCTGTATTCCTGCAATCGAATCTGAAAGCTCCATTCTTTTAGTCTGAGGTCAGTAGCAAGCTATAAGTTAGTCCGCAAGTAAGCAAAGACCTGTATCGGTATTGAAAGTATGATTCCCGAGCGAAATTCTAGTGGGTAGTATAGTTATAAGCTCTGTCTCGGGGTTGATTATGAGAAGCACTGGGGCAAGTCCGAGTCTTGTTGGTATGAGCTCAATTCCTCATGTCATAGTTGGGTTCCTTATTTCCAGTAGCATCATTTTACTGCTTAGTTTGATCTAACATAGGAAGCTTCCCATTCTCCCATGCCCGAGTGCGAGTCTTATCGCGAGTAGTTCCGAGCCCTGCTAGCACTATTTGAGTTGCAGGTTTCTGTTTTCATTATATTCAATTAGGTTGCCCTAGACGATAGGATCATACCCACGAGTAGAAGAAGAAAAGTCAGTCCGCGAAGTTGGAATACCTGCTAACAGAACAGTGCAGGAATTAAAGTAAGGCCCAGAAGTAAGGATCTGCATTGGTAGTTAGAGAAAAAGTGATGCATTTGTAAAGATATACATCTTTCTCCTTCTTTTATCATTGTAACATGGAAGCAGTAGCCCTGCCCTATCCTTACTAGCAGAGTAATCAGATCTGTTTGCCTGTAGTCGGATTCTTTGTATTGATTGATTTATACCTTTAGTCTAGTCCTGTTTTTGAGTTCAACTACCTTACTCATAGCATAAGTATTAGAAGCAAGTAGTGCCAGGCCCGGAGGCAGGAGCGAAAGTCTTCAAGTCATTAGTTGGTTTCCCAGTTGCTGGTTAGGTCCGTTAGGCACTGTTTCTTTCTTCCTAAGATGTCAAGTATTTAAACGGGGTAGTGGATTCCCTTCTATTAGGATTTGGGTTCCGGGGCTAAGGTCTCTATAAGTGGTTCTTTATGTCCGTGGTGTCGATCCCCTGTTCTGAGTTAAAGTACTAGAGCTCTGGGGCCCTATCCAGTATTCCTTGATTCTATCTAATGTGGGTCGGTTTTCAGTCTGTTTCTCACTAGTTTAACTCTTCTATCGTGGCAAAGGGTATGCCATTATTCTTCTTTTTCCACTATAAGTATTAGAGCTCTGTTCGAAAGAAAGGAAAGTCATACTCAAACTAACTCATAGGCGAGGACCCAGTAGTGACAAACTTATTAAACCATTATGAAAGCCCTAGTTTCAGTTGAATTATTGTTATTGACCCCCTGGTGCCAGTTTGGTTCATGCCCCTTATTCTCTAGCTACCGATCCGGCTCTTTGCTCTCAAGCTGCTACTTACTTATTTGAATACTCCGGGATCTAGGCTTACTATTCCCTATTGCATTCCTGAACTACTGTCTTCAATTCTGAAATTCATACTTTTCGCTAGCCGCTACACTCTTTTTGAGGAGAAAAGGGGCCTCGAACCTGGGAGTTGAACCGATGCTACTCGGACTTGTACTCATGGCTAAGAAACCAACTACTACTTTGGAATTAGTGCTAACAGGGATGGAACCAATACCAATAAGATCTTCGCTCGGAACTCATACTTGAGCTAGTGCCTATCCATACTTTTCTTCTATAGCTACTGATATCTAGAACCCTGCTTGTTAGACTTGGCCTACCTATACTTCCACTTTCCCGCTTGCACAGCGGATATAGACTTTCGTAAATGCACAGTATCCCCTTTTCCGACCTCTACTCTCAGTTCTGAATGTAATCTCTCTCTTGCACCTATAAGATATGAAATGGATTAAGCAGCTCCTCTCGCAGGAATTTACCTCAACTGCAAGATTCTCTATCTGGTCTACTTAACTCGAACAGCATCTGAACACTTGCTGCTTACTTTTTAAGTACAACAAATACTTCATTTCCATCTTTCGATTCGAGAAGAGATTTAGGATAATAACCTATGTTTCAGCAATAAAACAATAACATATGAGTTCAGTACGAGCGAGGAAAGGAGACAATAGAGGATACTACGAGATCCTTAGAATAAGATGAATCAGAAACATATAAGATGGAAACATATAAGATGTATACATATCTAGGCTAGGAACAAAAGAAGATGCCGGGGGTGAGGAAATAGTACCCTGAGTCGGAGGGAGTGTAGTTGACATATTGACTCTGATTCTATTGACTTATGTTGACATGTGCCCTGTACACAAACTTCGCCTGTTGGGCAGTGTTCCATTCCGATGCTTACTACTTACTTTATTGCCTGTTCGATTCCTCAAGTTGGTGTATATAGAATGAGATACATTGGTTCGATCCTGAGAGTGAGTAGTCAAATCCCTGGTAGCGGTAGTGCGCTTCCTTATTACTTAACCGACTTCTTGAGTTGCTTTTCTAGTATTGGTAGCGAGTTCCTGTTAGCATCATTTTCATCCTCATCAGTAATAGCGCTGGATTCTAATAGTACCTAGCTCGTTTCTGCGCAGTTATCTTGCTTGGTTTATGAGAGTTGATCCACGCCTACACACCCCTTTTCTTATCCCGCAATTCGAAAGGCAATAAGTCAAGTCAATACTAAAAGACAGGATTAGCAGGCTGAGCGACAGAGTGAGATGAGATAAAGCATTGTAAGGTTGCAAGCGATAGTGCCGGGGAGACGATTGAGACTTCCACTCATAAACAAGAATGAATGACAGTCAAGTACGACCCAAACTCGAACCCGTAGGCGTTGAAGGCGGCAGTGGCAGGGGTGAACGTTGGGAATTAGGCCAGGAGTGATAGCTTTAGAGTCGGATTCCCATTTAGGAGTTTAAGAATTCCATAGGTCAAGTTAGACTTGGTTTATAGAGGTAACAAGGCTTGGGGCTACTACTACGACTACTGGGTATAGCTCTGATATTGATGAATGGAATTCTGTGGAACATCGCACATAGGGCTTTAAGACACGAAAGGAGGACCTAAAACATATACAGGTATTGCAGGAACAAGTACAAGAATGAGGTCCCGACACGCTAATAACTAAACTCGAACTAAGGAATCATAATAAGGAAATAAGGGAAAGCTAACTGGTGAAATGCAGAATGCAGACAAGGGTAGTAAGCCTCTCAGGCCAGCTCTCAAGTAAGAATACCAACCAGTCGGGGGAATCAAGTAAGGAGTAACACAGTTTGAGTTAGCTAAGTCAGGCTTTTAAGCTTTTGGGCGGTCTCTTTCTTTTAATAGGTTTATACGTTACCTGTTGGAATGTAAGGCAGTAGCTTCAGAAAGAGATGCAGCAAAGTCAGCCTCGACCTAGGGGGGGGAATGAGCTAAGGTCTTATCGGATAGTCGCCCAGCCTCGTAGGCAGTAGTCGGGTCTTACTAGCAGCAGTTTGGTTCTATTCCCGTATGCACTACACCTAACCCCTATTATTCTTTTTGTCCTATGTTTCATATATTTGCCATTATAGTAGTAAGTCTTGTTAGCGTATTCTTAGTCAAGTGAATTGCTACCTATGCATTGATACAAATAGTAGTAGGGTAGTTGATACAAATAGTAGTAGGGTAGTTTTCGTATATCCGCTTTCATTCCGGAGAGTTGAGTATTACCCCCGAAAAAGAGCCAAATTCTTGGAATAATGAGGTTCATTTTAATGGATTAGGTAGTAGGCTCCTTATTCCTTTACTTATTGGTTGGGTGAAATCCCACTGATGAGTTTGATTTATTCCGTGTCGTAAGTTGGAGTATTCCGCTTCCAATACAGAGCCGAGAGAATAGAATCGATGTGTGATCCTATTAGCTATGAATTTGCAGCACTGCACAAGGTATATAATGTAGTCAATCCGCTCCTTCCCTTACATGATGTCATTCTTCCGCTTCCAATACGCACTCCGGGGTATGATTCTTTGGTAACAAGCTATGAGACTCGGATCTAGTACTTAATATAGTGGGTAGTAGCGTACGGGGCTAGCGTATCTAGTAATAGACTCTTAGGAGTAAGCACCAGTAATAAACTAATAGGAGTAGGCACCAGTAATATACTAATAGTAGTAAGCATCAGGATGATATTAGTAGCAGAGACAAGTCGAACAGGGACGAAAGCTAACAAGTAGGGACACTACTATTAAGATATAAGAAACACGAATTCTGACTTGACCAAATCTATATCTCTGCTTGGGAAGGTGCAAAGTAAGGCTCGGAAGCTAATGAAGTACGGCTACCCATTATAAGAGAATGGACTTGACTTTAGATTGTATTAATATAAGCTAATAGAATATGGGATTTCATAAAGACAAGAGAGAATCGAACTAACAAGTAGGAATTTCACCCATTAGTAAAAGACTAGCACTGGGGATTCCACTCGTACTAGGCGCGAACTGAGAGAGAAAGGCAATCAACAGGCAATTCCCTTCTGTACCTTCCCGGGGATAGATTTGATGCGAAGACACTGCATCCCTTCTTTAAAACTAAGTTAGCGCACGACCTCGTGAAGAATCGATTGTGTCTCTCTAGAATAGAAGTTTGTCAGGATGCTGCACTGCTCCATTTTTTGCTTCAGATGCTTATCCTGCGGATGAAGATTATACTGTTCCTTTCCGCTTAACCGACGCATTCCAAAATAGAGAATTTAGACTTCGGTTTTTGATCCGTATTTGGATCCTGCTGAAGATCTTTTAACTGCCCATAATACTTCTTCGGCTTATACCGCGGATTCATCCAACAGCTAAGGAGTATTGTGCAGTAGCTCTAAGGTACAGATGGGCTATTGCGCCATCCCTCCCATACATTTGATTGCTAGCTCGCTCACTCGGCTCGGTTGGGCTCTCTAACTCAGGTTGTCTTGATTTAGGTAAAAGGGGATGGGATCTGATCTGGCTATGACCATTGTAGCTTGCTGGGACTCTCTTTCAATCTCTTGCTCGCTATCTCGCTCCTCTAACTCTTTATTGTGCTAGCTCGCAATACCTTTTTTTCTTATTATACATTCACATCTTTCTTTTAGTTCTCTTTGGGCAGTCTATGGCTTGTGCGCGATCTCGCGTGACTCGGCTATTGAACAGTCGTTTGCTTATTGTCTCGCTAAGGTAGGCAGCTATGTTATGTATTAACGCCATAGCTTTTTACCCGGATGCGAGATGCAGGCCCTTCCTTTCGCTCCAGCTTTCTTTTCTTAGTCAGACTCGCTCGCCTTGATCGATCGCGTTAATCGATCGCGAGGTTGACGCCTTGTCTCAGTCAGCTTAGAAGGTGCTTCGGGTCATATATATGTAAATAAAGATGATAGATCAACATACATCAGAGATAGAAGTAGGACACTGAGAAAATGAAGAGCACTCATGCGAGCCTGCCCATCTACCCTTTGTTTCATTCTCTCCGATCTCTAATTCACCTTTGGTGCCTGCCCCTAAAACGAAAAAGATTCAGAGATTCAATAGTGGGCTAAAGAAAGTAGGGTATGCAGCCCCTAACGAAAGAGAAGGGGTGATTGGATCGAGGTGAAATTGCTATGTAGAACAAACAGGAATGTGGTGAATGTGGATGCTCTCTTTATATTGATATATACATCTCTCTGGATGGAGAAAATGTTCCCGGGGTTGATGAAAAAGGGAAGAGAAATTGATCCGTTCTATTAGGGGAAGAAAGCAGTAAAAGAAACCAATAGAAATTCCTTCTACTTTGCAATCTTTATATTAGATTATTATTATAGGAGAAACTTAGTATGCCGCTCGAACAGCAGATTCCAGATACCCTTGAAGCATCAGTGTAAGTGAAATTCTCTTCTGAAAAGGGGAGCGAGCACCTGATATAGAAGCAAGCGAATAAAGATACTTTTGATTCTCTCTACTACTTTCCATCCCGACAAGCCAATTAACCTTGACTATACAATACTGTGGCACTGTTGATTCTATTTACGATTCAACTCAAACGAAACTTCATACTAGATACTTGAACTCTGTAGTGCTTGACTTTTCTCCTACTCTACGATGGGGTTCTTTTCTTCACTTCAGCAAACAAACCGAGTAGTTGAACTAAAGAAAACACATACCTAGGAGCAGGAAATGGAATGTCCCGCCTTATTGTATGCGAGATATGTTATTGGCTTGCTCGACACCTTTTTTTGATTGACTGCTTTCCAGACTTTTCGTTAAGGGTATAGGTCCAACCAATCCAAGCATAAAAGAAAATGAAGTAAGTCAGCAGCATGGACGGATTTCTCTTTTTCTTTTCTTGGTGGTGTCAATGACAGAAAAGAGGTACGCGATGTAGCATATAGTAGAAGCGCATACGAGCAATAGAATCAACCTACTATCAACAAGAGTTGCACTGGGAGACACAATGATAGGGTACTGCTTTCCTGCTACCCCAACCCCAAAGAGAGAATCGAATCCGGCAACCCTAGCCCTTACACTAGACTCCAGGGGACAAGCCCTACTACTTACTTGTGTTCTGTAGCTACTGGGGTCTTTGTTACCTTTACTTCTATTCTGACTGTCTTTGCTTTCACTCTCCGCCTACTGAAGGTAAGGGCCAATCCAGTACCGACCCTAATGATGATACGCACTAAGTCTTTCTTGCCCCGTTGCTTGTCTATCTATACGTGACTTGGTGGCTAGGAGGCATACCAATAATGGAACATAGGCGTGTAAGGCAGTAGTTGATTCTTATTAGTGGGTGTGCTAGACCATTACCTGGAGTTATAGGATTTAAGGAGCAAGTATAAGTCCTAGAGTGACAATGCGGGCTAAAGGGCAAGGAAATAAGGATAGGACAGTTGACATGCACTCAGCGCAATAAGGCTTGGCGCCATTGATACATGTAGTAAGGCTGGATCTACTTTCTTCTTCTTATGAGCTTGACTCCCTAGTTCCGGATTGATCCTTTTACTTATTAATGGAATTGCTTTTTAGTAGCTTGATGCTTTGAAGCCAGTAGTACCGGTTGTATGGAAATTCCATAGGAACAGACAATGGGATGAGCAACTAAACTACTAACGTAGCGAATAAAGATAAAGAACGCAGAAAACAGGACTTGCTCCAGGTCTAACTAGCATATCCATTGAACTGAGAACTAGCATATCAATTGAACTGATAACTAATAGAGGAGAGAAGTAAAGGTGCTTATTCAGGCTGTATCTCAAAGTAGTGTAGTTCTTGTGGAGTTAGAAGGTGCACGTTTCAGAATGGGTATAGGGCCCATACTACATGGCTAACAGTGCTTACCATAGCTCGTGCGAGTCCTTCCTTTTATGGTTCACCTCATCTGGGACAAGCATCCGATGAAAGAAACTTACTTCATCTCGTATCACTGCCCAACCATTTGGTGGTCAAGTCAAAACCCATCTCCCTTATACTGTATTATTGCCTAAAGCAGAAAGAATGGAATTTGTATTGATTGCCTAAAAAACGGATAGAATGGAATTGAATGCACAATAGATATAGGGTCACGTAAACAACCTTCTTATAGCTATGGCCCTACGTAGCGCTTAAGGGAAGAAAAGAATCAACAAGTACAGGCGTAGCATAGCAGTTAAGGGAATCATAAGTAAGTAATCAAAACTAAGAGAGAAATCAAGAAGTAATAAAACTGAGAAACAAGCGCAAAATAGACTGTTCTATTTTAGGCTTACGTATACGGAGCTTCTGTGCCAAGATCTTCTACTGGATAAATCATAAGAAAAAGAAGAATTGCCAGTGAAAGAAGAATAAAGAAAGTGGTTTTATGCCCTATCCTAAGTCGTATATAGAGGTTCGGTGCTCATGCCCACTACAAGGTTAAGCTGTGAAATGGATTTCGAATGTTTGTATGTTTGTCGACTCGAAGGACTGGAAAGCTGGGTGATGATAGGTAATAATCAATTACTTCTTATGCGATAAGTGAATAAGTTGAATCATAAACTGTATAAGGAGCTGGAGCAGGTGATTCTTCAAGTAACGTTCGGGCAATGCTTCAAGATCCTCAGAACTCTTTGACTACTTCTGCGCTCAATAGATCAGTATTCGTTGACTCGACACACGATAGATAAAATGGAGCATTTGTAAAGCAGCTTGACTCGGCATCAGGGAAGGAAGTGGAAATGAATGTTTGCCTGTCCCCATTCCTATCTTTTACATATTCAAAAGAGATATATGAAATTACTGGGAGTCCTGTTTCTGCTCAAAGTAGTGTTTAGTTCTTGTATCATAATAAAGTACTGGTTCGAGTGTTGACAACGATAAAGATGCCTTCCTCTCTTCTTGACTTGGAAATCCGCCTTGCTTGCCCAATTCTTCTTGGTAGTGGTTCATGCTTATATATATATATGGTGTAGGTAGTATTTGTCTTAGAGCACTAGAAACAGTTTTCAAACAAGAGTAGTACACGCCCTATTCTATGTCCCAGCAGTACACGCCTTACTCTTTAGCTCTATAAGCCCTATTGCCTCGCCTTGTAGACAGCACTGGAGCTGACCTTACTTGGATTATTATGCCCGTACTGAACCTAGCATTCCAGGCAATGAAACAAGCAATACAGACCCAAAACACAGAATATGGAATCCACTAACGAACTTGTACTTAAAAGAATGGTAACCGAGGGGAATTCATACTTTTACTCGGAACTAGTGCTTTTGCTTCTAACTACCCTGTCGATCAGTCTACCCTTGCTGTTAGCCTTTTCTCTTATTCTTAAATGACTAGTACTGGCTTTGCCCTGACACCCCTTGTTTGAAGTATTCCTTTCCTGTATCCAAGCTTTTACACTCGTTCCTTATTTTACCTAGGTGACTCCGTATCCCTGACTTTTGCTGTGAGTTTGCATTGCCTAACTTCTATTCTTTAACGCTTACTTTGGATGCTTTCTTGCTCGGATTTCATAATCAAACTTGGAGCTAGAAGACAAGCAACTACGTATTGCAGTATATAGTAGGGGTGCACCTGCTCATAAACAATATAGTTGTTACAAGTAGTTTTAGGTTGAAACAAGAGCATACGATGTCGATTCGTGAGTGGTGGGCTTACTTTATATGCCAATAATCATGTCGGTATCAGAAGAAAAGTGGAAACTGGGGATTTACTACTGCACAACAATACTTGAGGAAGAGCCCAGCGAGTAAGCAAAAGCAAATGAAAGAAGTAAGCCCCATTAGGAAAAGAATGAGTAGCAAGCATGGTATCCTATATATAAGAACTCGCAGTAAGTGGGGTAGTAGCCAAGCCCTACCTTTCGTCTTTCGTTTTCGAATTGCCTCTTTCACTCTTTGAACTGATCCTTTCTTTCTTGTTAACATGGTTTTTCTTCTTTTCTTTGTTTGCTTCTTTGACTTTTGCCCTGGATGCGAGGTTGATTCCAGCGACAGAGGGTTCTACTTCTTAAGGGTTATAGTTGGCATTCTAAAAGAGCATGATTGAAAAGAGTATGATTGAAAAGAGTATGATTGAGAGTCAGTCCTTTCCTTCTACACAGCTTATGAACCTTCACTCCCAGCTTAAGATCTTGATACAGCTTCTTCATATGTAGCTTACTTTTTCACCGCAACACTCGACACCTGTACTATGTTTATTTACCATAACTGTACTATGTTTATTTACCATAACTTGACTTGCCAACCTCTTCTCCTTATGAAGGAAAATGCATCTTATGTGCTCCCTCACCTTATCCATCTGCTTCTCCCGTTGTAGACTAGGCAATTCACAATCACTTTCAGACTGTTACACAAGCAAAAAGACTTGCTACTGATCTACCTAACTACTTCTTTCTTTTATCCTAATAGGGTATTATTAGTTCTGGTGTTGTAGCTTAGGTCCTCTAGCTCCGGTCTTGTATTATGTATACTATTGTTACATTAGTCTGACCCCTAAGTAAGTACAAGTATCCCTATTAGTCTTCTTTACTACTCTATTAGTTTGGACTACTATCGCTACTACTCCAAATCTTATGGCTCACATCTTTAGCTTGGAACAGAGCGGGCACAAGAAACACAAGCAACAGCGCAAGAGTTAGGGTCACTCTAGGAAAGAAAGGAAAGAACCTATCTATTAGGAAAGTCAGAGGATAAACAGCGCAGTGACACAAGAGATATGCAATCAAACTCGACAGTAAGGATACCAAGCATAGGTACGGTGGTAGCCTATCTAGAATAGAAGCAAATAAAGTAAGCGCCGTTAACAGCTAACATAAGTCACACACACATTATATAGATAAGAGTAACCGCATAGCTTCTTTCTTACAAGAGATAAGAGTAACCGCATAGCTTCTTTCTTACAAGCAGACTCGCTAAGCACAACGTCTATTCTTGTCTTAGCTCGAAAGATTTCATTAATGATTTGATTGCGTGAACACCAACTCTCTTGGACACTTTTTGTAATGGCGGGTAATACGCGTAAAAGCAAAAGCCAAGTTGAACTCGCTTAGCTTACCTTAACGTTTAAGCCATGAATCTCACTAAAAGAGTGTAGCGGCTTGTCGCCTACTTGCCCCTTCATAACCCACTAATCAATGTCACATAAAAGAACTTTCAATACGATTGAGATAATTAATAGATAGGGCGAACAAGCAAATCAAGAAATCAGAATGAAAAGAAGTCAAGTAAGGATGAGATTTAGTACTGGCAGACTCTAAACCAAACATGGGTATTGAAGGGGCGAGTACGAGTAAAGGGTTGCGGACGTAACCTAGTACTTCAAATGAAAAAAGGGAATTCAATACAGAGTTAGGAGACTTAAGCCAAGTGGAGGCGGGCTGGGCTCTCATTACATCATGTAATCCACAATTCCTGTTTTCTGGGATCTTCATACAATGGGATTAACCATTTGATGAGTTAACAGGCGTTAAAAGACTCTTTCCTCTTATAGGATAGGGTTCTTAAGCCCCGCCCCTTGTAGTGCTTTTTACCTTTTTCTTGTCGACCTGCGCAGGTTGGAGTACAGTTGACAGGAACTGTAGAAGAATAAGCAATAGCAACAAATAAGGGAGCCCCGAGTATATCATATTGTAATTAGAGTAATAGCCGAGTATATAATATTGTAATTAGAGTAATAGATGGATTCTTCAATTCAGAGCCAGCAGGGAAATCCGCAAGGGAACTAGAAAGCGCTTCTTTAAAGTAGAGTTCGAGCACTAGAGTTCGAGCACAACCATTGATATTAACTCTTCCACTTAAACGAGCACCCGCACCAACCAACATAGAGAAAAGAGAAAAACATATAGAAATGAGAATAGCTACTACCTTTTTTCTACCCGAATCAACTACTCGAAAAAGAACCTAATCAAACTACTGGAATTACTATACGAGAACACATGCTAATATAATTTCATTAAATATTGTATTATGATAAGATAATGGTTGCGCAATCCAATAAAGAGAATAGAGGTCGGTGCTATAGCTACAAGTCGGTGCTCTGGGTACTGATAATTCAAGGTATAGGTCGGCAAGGTAAGTTTAGAGATATAGCCCATGTGTGTCGCAATGAAAGCTAGTATGGCGCAACACACAGTCACTTAGGTATGGGTCGGTCGGGCAATAATAAAGAAAGGGTAGTTAACTTAGTCCTCAAGCAACATAGCTCAGCCTCCCAGTAACATGAAAAAGTCTGTCGCCCCATTACATTCTCGGTGAGCGGGCAGGGCAGTCAATCGTTCTGTGTCCAGTCCGAGGAAGAGGTACTCATTTCTTTAAGTAACAGCATAGTAGGTAGGCTTTAGGGCGTGGACAGCTAAGTCAAATTCCAATGTCGTGGGTGGGGTCCCCGTTTCTGACTTGAGAGTTGGAATCCGGCTTTCGAGTTGAGTTTTGTACGACGTACTACTTCACATGCTAATATAGGTGTAACTGAATAGTTCATTGAATAATGTCATACAATAAGAAAAGATGGGCCAAGCGCGGCTAGTAGACTACTCATACTAATTATCAAACTGCAAACTGCCATTCCGGTCCTCTATTCTCTAGACGCGCACACACAATTACTCCCCTTGCTTAGAGTCAATAACTTCTCCGGGATACTTAGCTTGTAGCTGACTCAACTCCATAACTCAATTCCTTGTTGAACCTACGAGACCCTTACTTTATTGTTGCTTGGCCTATTTCTATTACTATAGACAACTTATAACTTGGAATGCAATTACTACTGAGTAAGTCCACTACAGATAAAGAAGTCCACCACCCCAACAGCATAAACCAGAATGAAAAGAGTGCTTCCATTACTTTAACTCATAGCTTCGGATCAAACCATCGCTAACAAGGATTTCACTACCTATTTGAAGAGTGGAACTGGTGCCTATCGTACTTTCACTCGAAAACAGTTACTAAATCCATATTATATACAAATATGAGGTGCGAAATAATGATTGAGTATTGAGAGAAGCTTTCAGTATACTTACTCACGTTCCTTTATATAAGTTCAAAAGAACAACTCCTTTTAGTAGAAACAGCAAGACAATTCTGAACTTACACCACACTCTTTCTTTTCTTTCTGAACCTTATAGTTTTTATATAGAACAAAAAGCGCCTACGCCCTACGGAGATCTTTTATTAGATTCTATAGTGACAGGCCCGAAGTTCACCTCTTTCTTTCTCTTATCATTTACAAAAGATGTAGCCCTATAAGTTTAGCCCATGAGTGCCCTTTTGCTTTGGCCGGTCCCCGAAGTCTAAGGTCTGTTGTCTGTCTCATAGTCGGATTCTGACTTCTAAGGTGGGTACATAAGTGGTGGGTGTGGCATGCGCAGCGCTCTGGCCGTGAAGGGGCAGTACATAAGTCTAAGGGATAAGCTCTACTAAGAAAGAAGTCTAAATGCCCAGATTCTTGACTTGTGCTTGTGTGGCCATTAGCATCTCAGAGAAATCACTTTATCGAGCCTCTTCTGGTATTTATTCGCTACCCGGAACAAGCAAGCTTACCGAACCCACTACCGAAAGTATTCGATTTTGTATTTGTTAATGGTAGTGAACCGCTCTCTGCTGTTGGTATGGTAAGAAAAGTATAGTGCTTGCTTTACCCTCTCCTTGGTGCTTTCACTTCGACCTGTTGCCCAGGAATGAGAATTTCTCCTGTGACTCCATGGCGATCAGATCAAACCATAGGATAGGGAAAAACGGATAAAGCACGTGTCGGCTTCTTAGTAGCAATCTTCTAACTCACTCTCATGAAGAGGTACTCTTTTCACCGTTTCCATAGAAAGAAGACAGTTGCTTGCTTCTCAAATCCCCCTTCCGCATTTTGGATAGTTGGCTTTATGAGCATCAAAACGGATAGTAGGCCCAACAGAAGCGGGACGGAATAAAGAGAATCAACTGTGACTCGAGAATCCGTGGTTTAAAAGGAAGCTGCAAGACGTTCGAGCAGAAGCAGGAAGTACTGAATGCCAAAGGGGAGTTGAAGTATATAGTTTCAAGGTAATAAAAAGAAGAATGAACTAGGTATGAGATAGATGTAGGTCACTAACACCAGCCCTAGTGCTAGTAAAGTGTCTCTCGACTAAGAATTCGACTCGTAAGTAGAAGAGACAAGTCACTATTGGAGCAATAAATCATAATTGCATTTGTTGACTCAAGCAAGTAATATAAATTCATAGTAATAGTTAGTATAAGATAAGTGACTAAGTAAGTATTATAAAGAGTATAAGATAAGAAATAATACTCATAATAGAATAAGTAATAGCAAGTAAGAATAATAATCGAAGGATAGATCTAGCGCATTAGAATAAGACATGGGTTCCACTACTCCACTAAATCGATCCAGGTTATCTATTGACTCATTGCTTAACACAAGCACTTAATCCTCTTCTCTGGTCATTACTTTAGAAGAGACAGAATCCTTGCACTCCGTATACGGATTAGGGTAACACTTCGTGCTATTTACGGTTTTTGTCGTAGGCATTCTTCACTTCTGACTTTTGAGTGGAATTCTAAGATAGGTCATTTAGATACTATTCAAGGGGAGGTCAAGGGTGAAGTATAAAGCCCAGGACCAACCAGTATAGGAGTGAGTTAAGTCGACAAGTAGACAACTTGCAATTCTAGGCTAAAGCAGAAGGTGGATCTGTGTTGGCGCCGAGAGCGGATGCTGTGCTAAAGACTTATGTAACCAAGGAGTATTGACTGGCAAGAAGAGAAGAGAGCCTCATTCAGTCAATAGTTGCCAGCTGCTTTGCTTGTTGAAAGAAAGCCGTAGGCACAAAAGACATTCTTTCCCAGTAGGTAGATGTTTTTAATGAGGAGATTTACCATCAAACTACTGCAAAGACTACCGCGTAACATTAGTGAAACGAACGGCTACTTAGAAGAAGAAGTCACTGCCCCGGTAACAGACAAGTAACTAGACAAGTAAGCGGCACACGGACAAGCAACTACTAATGGTAATACTCGAACTCGGAACAGGGGATCCAACCTAAGGCTACAACTTATACTAGCAAGGCTGACCCACTATATGGGACTACTATCTAATGCCTACGAACCTGACTTGACTAACCATTAGTCTGCCAACACCGATCCAAATCCCCGTATGTTAGCAATTCTGATTGCTACTACTGTGAGTCTTCTTGACGGAATACTCTATCCGTATTAGTCGACTTAGCCCGGTATCCTGACTTTCAAGGTTCATTCTTATGCTTACCGCTCTTATACTTAGACAGGGATATCCTCACTTGCTCGCCAACAAACCTAGGATTCTGATGATCCAACACACCTATTTCTTATTATTATAGTCCCTTATCTTTGTTACACCTTTCTCTCATTCTTGATTTCCACCCCGCCTATAGGAGTCTCGTTCTTGTCATCAGGATCGATTCCTATTTCATTTAGTGGTTTGATGATTCTACTTACTACTATTAGCTACTATTAGTCTAGGCCTAAATCTTATGCCTTCAATGCCTATATGTGTTTCTCGAGTTTGTCTCTTACTTTCCTACTTGGCAGTTGGGCTCTTACTTCTTTGGGGAGTCTCTGATTCTCTTCTTGGTGGTTTAGTGTTTCCTACTTGTCTCTTTGGATTAGTGCTGTCATTCTGACTTCTTGGATGAAATCTTATGTTTTGATGAGCTTAGGTCTTCTAAGTGATGGTCGGATTCTTCTTTCTTGTTGCAATTCCGATAAAAGAGTTAAGGCTCGGTTTACTCAGTTCTATTCTGATAGTAGTGATTGCACTCCTGTTAGTAGCTCC
This sequence comes from Ensete ventricosum, assembly GCA_029747655.1. Taxonomy (NCBI): domain Eukaryota; kingdom Viridiplantae; phylum Streptophyta; class Magnoliopsida; order Zingiberales; family Musaceae; genus Ensete; species Ensete ventricosum. Next base: position 6,581 of record JAQQAF010000047.1, on the reverse strand, counting down.
CCCATCTTATACTTGCCCTGTTCGCGCAACCCGCCGACAAGCTATAACATATAGTGCGTCAGCACCGGCCGACAAGCTATTTTAATAGTGCGTCAGTAGGCTGGCCGCGAAACGTGTGTTTCTTGGCGCGCCGCTCTATCTGCCGCGGCACCTATGTGCCTTGGCGGCTAGCGCCGCTACACTCTCTCGCCGACAAGCCGCTAGCCAAAAGAGTGTAGCGGCCCGCCAAGAAACACACGTTTCGCGGCAAGTTATCGGTGGTTGCTTGGCGCCGTATAACAACAGAAAGAGTGTAGCGGCGCTAGCCGCGCAACGTTGTTGCTTGGCGGCGTGCGTCAGCACCGGCCGACAAGCTATTTGAATAGTGCGTCAGTGCACCGGCCGACAAGCTATTTGAATAGTGCGTCAGTAGTTGCGCGGCTAGCGCCGCTTTACTAGCCGCGGCACGCATGTGCCTTGGCGGGCCTGAAAGAGTGGAGCGGCGGGCCGACAAGCAAAAGAGTGTAGCGGCGCTAGCCGCGCAACTCGGTGAGTTGCTTGGCGCCGCGCGCTAGCCGCGTCACGGCTGACGCACTATTCAAATAGCTTGTCGGCCCTTGGCGTGCGTCAGCAGTTTCGCGGCCAAAAGAGTGTAGCGGCGCTAGCCGCGCAACTCGGTGGTTGCTTGGCCGGCACTGACGCACTATTAAAATAGCTTGTCGGCAGCCGCGAAACTTATGTTCCTTGGCGGCTAGCGCCGCTACGACAAGCTATTTTAATAGTGCGTCAGTCAGTGCGTCAGCGAGCCGCGGCGTAGTGGCAGACCCGGAGTTCGTAGTTGAAGAGCAACTCCCTACCGCCGAATACATCACTCGGTAATAACTACCAATAAACGAATTATGTGCTGCATAGAATGCAAGTATGTAATTGAAGAAAGAGAAAGAACGGAGGAAGGGCAGCTTTGGAGTCATGAAATTCATAATCCGGAGCAGCAGCTTTAGCTCACGAAAGAAAGTAATCCAGGACAGGACAGGCTAACTGGTATTAGTATCGGGTTGCAAGCGAGACTCTAACTGGAACATAGGTATTGTAGTAATGAGTATAGGACTGATAGGCAGTAGGGCAAAGGCTAGAAGCAACGTATAAACAGACTTGGAGTTAGTAGTCAAAGAATAAGAGAAGAACCAAAAAGGCTAAACATTAATGGCATACTTCAAGTTAAGAGCGGAGGAGCTGATCCTAGGATTCCAGGACTCATTCTTGTAACAAAGAAAATCAACCAGTACTAACAAGGCTCGAAACAATACCGCTCATACTGACTCATAACTATACTCATAACTGAGAAGCCAACTAGGAATAAGGGATCCAACTTGATATACAGAACGAAAGGTGAAAAGGCATAGGCTGAAGTCGCGGAAGAAGAGTTTAAGCCCCCGGGTACCTTGCGAAGATAAGCAAGAAGAAACCCGCTTATCAGAAGAATAGCCTGTATGCGCCCCACTCTCGTTAATCCCTTTGCTAAGGAGGAATGCAACTGGCGGACCTAGATTGAAGAATGGCTGTGCTATAGCTACAAGTCCGGTTGGGTTGTTTCGATCCCTCCGACCCGGTGTCTATTCCTGTACTACTTAGTCCAATTTTGATTAGTATTGGCTTAATTCTCTTACTTTTGAGTGTCTTTCTGGTTCCGAGGTGAGTTCTTTGAATTACTTGCTCGGTTCTTACTTTTGAATGAGATTATGATAGCATTTATTGGTTGCTTGGCGCTTGGCCGGAACTACTATCTATCAGAATCGAACTGGAAACTGGCAATCCCACTACTACCTAGGAGCCTGTCTGCCCTTACTGACTTGCATTGCATCCTTTAGCTACTGATATGTAACTACAATTGTGAGGTTAGGATTGAACTGAACTGGAAACAGTGAATCCAACTGCTAACTACCGGAATCAAAAACAGAAGAGCACGAGGCTTATAGGCGAACTACATAACTTAGGACAGGAGCGGGAGAGTGAAAGGTCCGGAGTCCAGTCCGGCTTTAGGGCAGGAAAGACATGCTCATGCGGAAGGGCGAGCTAGACGACTACCGCGTAACGCCAAGTAACTACTAACGTTACGCGGCTAGTAGTAGTTACTTGGTTCTTACTTGATTGGATTGTTTTATTTATTGTTACATTATATATTGAAATAAATAAGGGGTTTCTGGTTAAGGAAGCTCGGTGTTGGTGACTCAATTCCTTATTCGTAGTTGGACTCTGACTTTGGAGTTGATTCCTTAAGCGAGGAGTGCGAGGGTGGGAAGGAGATTCTAGTGCTACATCTGTACCTTATCACCTCAGGTTCCATTCTGATAGTTGTGAGCGCAAATCTCGATTTCCCAACTTGATTGTTTGTGACACTAGGATAAGAAGAGGAAAGGGAGACTATAAGGCAAGGCAATAAGGGTGAAAACAAAGAGTAGGGGTTAGGGCGAGAGAGGAGTTTTAGGAGCAAATATCCGAATTGAGCTCAGTAGCAGAAGAAGCCAACTACCAGTCAAGTAAGGGACAACAGAAGAAGTACGATCTATATGCGCATCCACTAATAGGGACAGAGCTACTGGCAAACAGACAGACTACAAATACGAACTCGTAGACTGGCGCTGCTCTCTTTAAACCTCGGTTTCACCTCTTATTCTTGTCGGTAGTTGTTCAATTCTTCTACGGATGATCAATTCTCTGACTTATGTTTGCTACCTTTGCTTTTACTGACGCACTGACTGACGCACTATTAAAATAGCTTGTCGGCAGCTTGTCTGTCGAAAGTGTAGTTCGACTTGCAGAATTTTACTCTTATTGATTGCCAGGAAAGGCATGGGACTGATGGGCGTTATAGGGTCGAGTTAAGTGAAGACTACCTACCCATGTGAAGACTACCCACATATATAAGAAACCTCACTCATTGCCAAAGTACACATTCTTTCTTATGCCCGCTACTAGGTGCCCCTCTTGCTGGAAAGTGTATTGGTTGCACTTTTTTCTTGCACATGAGGATCCGTTCTTAGACGACGCCCCTAGGGATAAGGTTGGATTACGCGTTGTTCTGCCTTAAGAAAGAGGACAGAAAAGAAATGGAAGAAGACCTAAACCACCCAAGCATAATTCCAATTGAGAAAAAACTGGCTCGGCAGCTTGATCGTGAATACCTCTCTTGTTTCGGAACAGGTGTCTCAGCGGCATGATCGACTTGATTTATGGAACTAAACATACCTCCAAGAGGGCTCCGTGCCAGAGCTTTTGAAGCAGGTAAAATACCATACCTCGCCCATCATATTGATAAGCAAGACGAAAACTCCAACGCGGATCCTCAACCATAAGGAGTTCCTGTATGCTTTACCCTTATGGTTGGCTGTTTTGCTTCACAGATCAGATTCATTCCCGAGCTATTCTATTTCCCTGGATTCTTCTGTTACTCCTACCATCTCCCCAGCTCATATACATTCGCTGACCTTGATTCTTCTGTTACTCCTATGCTCTCGTTTTAGTCTGACTTTCCAACTTGCACTTCTTTCCGGAATTCTGTATTTACTACTCGATTCCTCTCTAGCAACCCATGGCCTCATTCTTACTTGATGGAAGCATTCTTATGCTGGTGTATTAGTTAACTTAGTAGCCCGGTACCCCATAAAAAGCACTTGTCATAATAAGAATAGAGATGTTTACACTCATACTAAGAAGAGGGAAGTTGACTGAACACCGAGACCGCTGCTCAAATCAAAACCCCTTTTAGACTTAGTTTCTCCCATAACCCACTCGAAAACCATAAACAAACTACTTGAATTACTCATATGAAAACAAGAGAACAACAACTATTGTAACATAAGATAATTGGTGTCCTTATTTCCAGCTTTGGTCCGATACTTTTGAGTTGTTCTCTTATTTGTAGTAGTTGATTTCCTCCGATCCAATACCATACCCATTCCTTTACTCATTAGTGGATTCCATATTCTTTGTTTTAGTTTGATGGTTGGTATCACAAGTTTAGGTAGTGGAGCTCGAGGAAAGGTAGGTGTTGACTCGCTACCGCCCGGAAACACATGTATACGTGGCTTGGTTGGTTGGTGGGTTAAGATCAGGTAGATAGTCAATCTTGCTTTCTGGGCGCGGTTCCATCTTTTTTGTTAGTGATGTCAATTCCAATTGAGAAGGTTGTGTCTTATGGTGAGGTAGTCGAGTCTTACTTTCGAGTTGATTTCTTCTTACTTATGAGCTTTAGTCTTCGATTCCTGTCTTCGAGTTTGATTCATTCCCCGAGTAGTAGTAGTAAGCATCAATACCTCTAATCATGATGTGGGCTTCATATTAGAAGAAGAAAGTTGACTTAACGTAGCGCAGTGAACCTATCCTGTATTATGTTGTTCTTATTCTTAGCTGGCATACGCACGTGCATTCCCAGTTCCAAGTTGGATTCCTTAAGAAAGGAGTCGCAAAGGAGGTCAGCAGTGTCAGTGTCGTAGAGTTCTTATTTGTAGTCTGCTTGCCTGGTTCTTACTTTATAGTTGAATCCCCTAGGAGCTAGCTCGGGAATGGAAGCAAGGGGCATAGACTTGTAGTTGTGGGAGGGTCAGAATGGGAGTTAGGGAATCCCCCCCTCGGCCATAGACTTTAGTGTGTGTTGCAGCATCAGATTTGAGCTAGTGACAACCATAATGCAATTGAGGCATAGGAGTACGGGGCAAATCATAACCATCAGACTAATCGTAGTAGTAGCACGAGGCTAGCACATCTAGTTAATGTACTATAGTGGTATGAGGCTAGCGCATCCAGTCGAAAAGAAAGAGTTTGGGCTCGGGTGCAAAAAGCGACTCTACTGCTTGATGCTTCTCATTGATACAAACTAACTAATAGAATGACTCTAATCAAACTACTCGTGGAATTGCTGTAAGAAAACACATGCAAATACACTATAATGAAAGAATACATCTAATGTAACAATAAGAGAATAGAAGCAACCTACTAATAAGAGAATAGAATCGAATTGGTACTGTTTGCCTGGCTAAGGGAATGAAAACAGGGCAATGTCAGTTTGATATCTATTGGATAAAGGCTGTTAGGACATTGGTTTTTCTCCTTTTCAGTAGTAGGCAAAGTATTGTTAGCTCGGGTCTATTATAAGAGAGGGTATTAAAAGCACCCATCACAGAATGAGAGAACAAGGATAGTGATAATGCTAGCTGGGAAGGGGAGGCTCATATTGATTAGCCAAAAGATCCGTATGGGTAGCTCTAGCTTGATGGATAACCTAAGAAGATATACTGCCTGTGGGCTCTTGTAGAGTTGAGAAGCACTGGATACAGTTTTGAAGCAAGTAAGGACATTCCTGTTAGCATTGGTTTCAGGATCTGGATCATTGGTCTTAGAGTAAAGGCAAGTATAGTAGGCCTAACAGTATCACTCAAGAATATGAGTCAGGTGGGGAGCCTCAACCATTGGGTAGTGAGTTAGCTTCTGAAACAGGTGAGTGAGCTTCTTAGTCCCGAGTCGAAGTCTTAGTTCCGGAGCTGCCCTCTCCTTATTAAGAGCTTCAGTAAACTTCCCTCGATCTCATTTAAGACATAATGCAACTCTGACTGGTGTTAAAGGCCTGTATTCTATTCTTTCTTCTTTCAGCGCCGCTACACTCTCTCGAGTCTTACTTCTGTAGTTTCCAGAGTTAGTCTTCTACCTGTACTTGCTAGAATGAAGCCATCCACTAACTTCTTTAAATATTAATGACTTCCCGACTTCTTTGCCCCTCTCTTAGTCTCAATAACCTTGCCATCAGTCTTACTTTACTAACCCTACCAGTCTTACTTAGCCTCTTCAACGGCTAGCTATGCGCCTACTACAATTACATAGAAATATCAAACTCACATTGCTACCTTAGATACTCTAAGCCTTATCTAATTCCTTACTAACATGTCTCATCAGCTGACTTACCTTGACTGTTAACTCCGAGCCTTACTTTCTGGCCAACAAATCTTACTTTGCTGCCTATCGTTCCACTGCTAACTCCGATTCTACTACCTCGGACTCACTTTGATTTCTGTAGTTTGTTGTCGCCTTGCAAGTATGATTTGTCATTTCCCCTTGACGCCCAGCGCAGTGGTCGGATTCCCAGCTATGAGTTACACCTTATTGGCATTGGTTACAGCCTGATTAAGTAGTAGTTACATTCTTGCCAACACCAGCTCAGTTCTTTAGTGCACTGATTTAGTCCTCTACACTTTACTACGGGCAGCTTCGTTCCATCAATGTAGCATGGTCGTTTTTCTATTGATACAAAAGGTAAGTGTAAATGTAGTGAGATAGGATCGTTTTTTCGATTGATACCTATAAGAGCAATACAGATTTGCACTAAGAGCTAGGGACTTGACTTCAACGAGTGCTTTTTACTTTAATAATGAGTCCCTTTGTGCCGATGTCCAATGACCCAGTCGCTGGATCTTGACTTTCCCATTTCATCCTTACTTCTTTGTTTAATGCCGGGTGTGCTACATTATACCTATGAGTTTCTTGATGATTATCTTGTTCGTGAGCTAAAGCTTTGGCATCTTGGTTCTATCTCCATAGGCGCCAGGGGTCAT